>JASDQU010014885.1:68135-87806 GCA_032191745.1 Picea mariana
TATGGGCCCCCTTTAATCCAAACTCTCTCTCTCTCTCTCTCTCTCTCTCTCTCTTATGATCAATGTAGATAGGGGCCAAGGCCCATCTTCCTTGGTTGTGCCATTGAGCGTAATCATTACGTGTTTGACTAATTTGCATGGTTTTAGAAGGAAAATCCATGTGGTTTTCATAAAAGTCAAAAGGTTGGGTAGTGCAAGTATATAAAACCAATATCATATGGTTTTTTATCCACTTTTTGAAATGGAGTTTGAATGGCCATAGGATTACATTTTTCTATTATAACTTTTCCCATTGATGATAGTTTTTGATGATTTCTTAAATATCGTTGTGAGCAATATTTAGGTGATAATAGTTTCCCCCTGATGTATGAGGTTAGGAGATACCATATAGTTGAAATACATTGGTGTTTTAAATCCCAAATGATGGTAATACGTAACAAACTATAGAGAGAGAAAAGCACGACCAAGGATCAAGGAAATTTTGTAGAGGAGCTATGAAGACCCATCTGGAAACAAACCAAACATCCCTAGGCATATCATTTCTTTATACAAACGAGATGTGCATTTATCATGCTCGTGAAATTTATCAAAATATTACAAAAGAAGACATATATGCTAGAGGTGCATGTCTAAACATGATGAATTTTTTTAGAAATAGTACATGATGTTGTAACTGGAAAATCTATGATGTAGAAATATGTATTTCCCTTGGGAGCGCTAGTTAATATTAAATAACTACTCTAATGAGAAGGGTCCCTGGAACATAAATGAAGAAAATATGATAATTTCTCTCTCTTGATGGAATTAATGGCCTAACAAGCCCATGAGTCTTCAACTGGAACTAGAAGTTGCAACTATCGCAAGGTACAACCCTTCCTAATGTGTAATTCATTGATGTTGAACATCAAGGGGATCAATGAAATCAGGGAGAAATGATGACTCTCTCTATTATGTCCAAGGTTCATCATTATCGAGATAAATGAGAACCAAGATATTGCAACATTCTCATAAAAACATGAGCTGATGTCAACAAGAATGAAGCCATGATTGAAAAAGGATGAGGTGTCCCTTGAAATTGACTATGATAAACTAGGTAGCAATGTTGTAAAGAGGTTGATTTTGATAAATTTGGATGAGGTGGTCAATGAGGATGACAAAAAAATTCCCTTGGGCAGAGCATAATTGACGGATAACAATGGTGGAATTCAAAGTACTAGCTAGACATAAGGTGATTGATTTTCATGGGGACAATTAGATGAATTGAGGGATGTCAAGTTGGAACTAAGTAATAGTGAATGCAAATAGATAGGTAGTTGGTGATGACAACTCTAGGGATCACAATTATGGGTATTGGGATACGTGAGGTGTTGCAATAAACTAGAATCATTGCATGCACAAATAACTCAATATAGATTCTCCAACCAAGAGGGAATGGGATTTCCACCAAGTTTGAAAGAAACTCCATTGAATGAAATGATATTAGTATTATTGCTTCCCATATAAATAATGTTCTTTGTACAATTACCAAAGAATGAAGAAAAATGTAAAATAAAATCGGTCAATTTACAAACAAGGAGATGTGTGACCCAATCATGTGATTGAACAATTCATCCATGTGAGATGAGATGAATAAGAGTGAACAGGTTTGGGGGGGTGATCCAGGGGATCAAATTTTTCTCAAAAATAAAAGTTCTTAGAATCGCTTCAAAATGGACACGTGCGTAGGCCTCATCCTAATGATCCCAACGCAACTTGAATAGGCTCAAACATACATCATATGAGAAACATATCACCTTCTGTTCATTTTTCCAAATAGGCAAAACTTTGTTGACTGTACAGTCCGTACAGTGATAACGTGGCAGGGTACGGACCCACACGTGGAAACTGATGTGGTAGGGTACGGACCCACATGTGGCAGGTGATGTGGCATGGTCGTATAGGTGACATGGCATGGTCATATAGGCTATGTGGTAGATGTGGATGAATCAGTTTGTGAAAAGTGTCATTTGTTTGGGAAAGTGTTATGGTGCCACGTGGCCCAGTTGTGGGCTGTATTGGGATCTAAAGATGTCCTAAAAGCAACCTCTATGCATCAGCCGAAGGTAGGTGCTTGCACAAGCATTTTACTTGTTTCCTACGTAGGTTCTTACCTTCTATTTTCAATACCCACCTCCAGAGATGCAACACCTGTAAAGGAAAAACAATCGTAAAGGGAACAACAGTTGTTCTGTTCAAATGAATGACACTTCCTATAAAGGGAACAACAATCATAACAAGGGAACGACAGTCGTTGCATTGGGCTGAACTAATGTGGAATTACTTGCATTGTAGTATTTTCGCAACTATTTAATTTGTCAGCCCAGGGTTCGTAAACTAATGAAGCACACACAAAGTATATGCAAGATTGAAGAGGGACTAATCTAATCTAATGTTTAAGCTACGACTGAAATTGAATCATTAATATAATACAGGAAATTGAAACACACGACTGAAATGAAATTGTGTAAATGAAATTAATCTAGGAATGGGAAATTACGTAAATGAAATTGATCTAGGAATGGGAAATTGCGGAAATGAAATTAATCTAGGAATGGAGAACTACATGAAGGAAAAGAAAATACAACATGTGAAGAGTTGAATGGCACAACAACATATGAGAGCTCTCACCAATGAAGCAATCTTATATTACAATAATCAAATCAATCTTCATAAAAGAATAATGAACACATGGAAACCAAGACTATGAATCAAAGCTAAGAATCCCTTTTTCTTCCAAATCCTAATGACTACCATTATTGACCAGTCTAATTTATCATCCTAACTACTCCTCAATGATTACTACTCAAATGATTACTACCTACTGAAGAGAGATCAATCTCTTTTATACATGAGAGCCTTGAAGATAATATAACCATATCATAATTACAGATCCACTATTCTCTCAACTATTTTCCATTATTACAAAATATGATCCCTTCAAATCCTCACACATATTTCTCATACATCTTGGATAAGATATTCCAACCAAATCTCCATGATATTCGCCTTGGAATGGGCTTGAATTATCTCCTCAAATCTTGAAATGGTAGAGGAAGTATTCGAGAAGTCCTTTTGAATTAATCCTTCTCATATTCCTACATATTACAAAGCTCACACATTTTTGAGATATATATGAAAACATGTCGATTTTCTAACATTTAATCACAAATTCTATTTTAATACTAAAATGAATAAAGTGGAAAATAATAAGGTGAAACCCAAGTATATTTATGAAATGATATCGTGAAAGGTTAATGGGGTGATGAAATGTGAAGAATAATGAAGGGAAAGGTGGATGAAAATAGGACATTTATGAGCCCCAACAGGCTATCACGTGGAACCCCTCCAGTTGGTTGGCAAGTGAAAAAAGTTTTGTGACTACACAAGAATCAAACTCGTGACCTTTCGGTGAGGTAATGTCTTGGAAGGGGCCGGGCTACCAGCCTGCCCTCACGGTGTTACTTAACCATATACATTGTTTTAATTATTTGAATTGCAATGTATGTAATTTTGGTGGAGTAAAGAGTCAGGGCTAGGACCCAGCCCCCAGTTCATACCATGATCCATATGACCACTCTATAAATCTTGGCACACGCAATGGTTGGATTTTGGATTTAAGCCCCCAGTTCATTCCACACATCATATTCCATTCTGTAACCATTGGCGGGAACTTTCCAACACTTTAGTCGTGGTTCTTACCACTCCATATGCCCAGTCCTTATAACTTTTGGCACGGGATTTTACACCGGTGTTTAGCTCGACAGGTGTGGAGCCTTGGTCACATGGCCACTCCATGTGACCAATGGCGTGGGGTCTATGCAATAGTTTAGCCATGAGGGGCGAGAAATGTGTTGGGACATGGCCATATGCCCCCCATACGACCAACACCCTAGCCAGGAAAAGGGGCCAGTGCACTAACAGTCCTACAATTTTTCCCATTTGTGAGAATAGTTGCGTGTGTTAGGTTTTATTTTGGAAAACACACAAAGTCCGAGTTAGTCGGTCAGTGAGTGCAATTTGGCGAGTAGGTACAACAAGCTTGAAGGGGAAAACTTCTAGGAGGTGTAACTTCTTCATTTTTTTGCCAAACCAAGTGCCAAAAAATCCCAGCTAGGGGTTTTTGGATGTTCTAGAGCTATTGGAGTGATCTATTTTGTATTATGAGCATTGTAATAGAACTTTTTAAGCATAATGAAAATGATCCAAGGGGAGATGGACTAGGAGATGTAGCCCAAGAGAGGGGTGAACTCCTTTATCATTTGTTGTGTTATGTGTCTAACAACTTTCCCTCCTTCATAGCAAACAAATATTTCTTGGGGTTTAATGAGAGACCAAATCTCCTGCATTTCAAGAAAACCTTCTTCAAGTGACAACAATGTTCTTTATTAGATCTGGAAAAGACTGTGATGTCATCCAGATAAATAACCACAAACTTATCCCTTTCCCTAATGAAGGCTATGTCCATGGATCATTGAAAAGTTGCCTCTGCATTCATCAATCCAAAGGGAATTTTGGCATACATGAATGTGCCCCAAGGAGTGGTAAATGCTATTTTTTCTCTGTCCTCAAGGAGAACATAGATTTGATTGTAGCCAAAGTATACACCAATCATTGAAATCATGGATGCTCCCGTTACCCTTTGAAGTATGTGCTCCATTTTGGGCAACGGGTAATTGTCTTTCTTTGAGCTCCTATTCAGGTTCCTGAAGTCAACACAGAGTCTGATCTCACCATTTGTCTTCCTTACTGGAACTAAGTTGGCCACCCACTCTAAATATCTCAAAGGCACAATGATTTGGGCATCTAGTAGCTTCTTCACCTCTTTCTCCATAATAGGCAACAACATGGGATTGATCTGTCTTAGTTTCTGCCTAAATGGTTCTCCTTCTTCTTTGAGTGGGATCTTGTGTTCAACGATAGAGGTGTCGTATGTCTTGAGGTCTTCATAGGTCCATGAAAATATATCATCAAATTCCCTTAGCAGCTCGGTATACTCGACCCTTTGTCCTTTTGACAGGCTGTTGGACAGCTTGATAAATTTTGGTTCTTCCTCTATGCCAATGTTGCACTTGGTTACATCAACCTCCTCATTTGAGACCTTACCCTTTATTGCCACATCATTCCCATCAAACAATGTTTCTAAAGGAGCTAGTCCCTTTGGAATGTGATTGCTAGGCAACTGAACAATATGGTGATTCACAATTTTGTTTGAAAAAATCTCAGGGTGAAGGTCACCTTCAAGATCAGGATCCTAATCAATGCGCAATGCAGAGAATTCATAGGCAGACTCAAGAAATTCTTTGATTTCTAGATCATCCTCGAATACCTTTCAATGCTTGATGTTGTCCGGTACAGAGGGCCTATATCTTATCTCAACCTCATGCTTGATCTTAGGAGGCAAAGGGATCTTAAACTGGCTAGTTGAAATAGCTAGGGAATCGGCCAAAGTATTTTCCTTTTTTGGAATAAATGAAATGTTGAATGCTAAGAAAAAATTGTCAATTAGGTCCCATACCTCATTTCTGTAACTTCTGAGTCGAGGATGCTTAGCCTGATGAGCATTTCTGATCTACTAAACTATCAACTCTGCATCTTCGAACACTGCTACCTCTTCAATTCCCATTTCTTTTACGACTCTTAAACCTAACACAAGGGATTCATATTCTGCCATATTATTGGTGGTCTTGAACTCTATCTTGTAGGAGAGGGATATGGTTTCCTGACAAGGTGACACCAAAACAACTCTGGCGCCAACACCTTTACTAGAAGAGGCTCCATCGAAGAAAAATTTCCACACAGAGGTAACTGGAGGAGGTATTTCATTACAAGAAATGGTCTTCTTTCTGATTTCGACAGGGGCTTCAGAAGTATCAGTGAGCTGCAATAAACTAGACCCCAGATCAGTGTCAAGTGCAAATATAGGGTGATTGGTGGAGTCTACCTCATCACTAACAATATATGCCAATTGAGCCTCTCTATACAATCTTCTGTGTTCCCCTCCAAAGACTGGAATGGTGGCATATGTGAGGTCCATCTATAATGTCCCTCCAAGGTTTTTAATCCAAGATCTTGACAACAACATGCCAAACTTGGGAGGGACATTAGCTACCACAATGTCCATGACCACACTCTTCATGGGAAGCTGAACCAATGATACTACCAGGTCTTTGATGACTCCAAGACATTGCACCCTCCCTGAATCAAAAGAATACAAATCATGATAAGCCTTCATTACTTCTAGTCCCAATTCTTCCATGACTATTTTGGGCATAAGGTTGTGGAAAGCTCCTAAATCCATGAGGCAATTATGCAACACCTTATCATGTATGTTCAGGGATGTGTAGAAGGGATGGGATGAATCATCTTTGTCTTCTACCATGGGACCTAGGATGACTATTGGCCTTTCATCTTGCAGATTTATTGAGTCTATGGAAGGCTGGGGGGACTCAGACTATAGCAGCTTGGAGAGGGACCTCTTGAAATCTTCATTTTTAACTAGTTCCGAGAGGGGTACATAAATTCTAATTTTTTGAATTTCATCCTCAAAACTAAAGGAAGAAGGAGGCTTAGGAGCTTCTCTTACCTCAGGGATAGGGTCTTTGGCTGCTGGAGAAATATTCTAAGTGATCATTTTTTTGGAAATGCGCTCTGCAGGCTTAGCAGGCCTTTCTGCTACAAGAGGCTGATCAAGGATATCAGCCTTTCCTTCATTCTTCTTCGACCTGAGGATGTATCTGTTAGGACTATTGTCTTTGGCCTTCTGCCCCTTACCCAGCTCATTGATTTGGCTGCTTTTGAGAAATTCTTCATACGCAGATTGAGTTAAATGGGGAAAAGGAGAGGTGTCTCCAAAATAACAGATTTCAGAGCCAAGTTCATCTATCTCCTCTCCTTCTTGATCAACCAGGCTATTTTGGAGAGGGGTTTGGATCCTCTAATCATCTCTATCCCTATTCCTCTGTTCCCTTGGCATAATCTAGGGAACATTGTTGTTTGGCCTCCTGAAGCCTCAGTTATCAGTATTTTGGGGATTTCTATATATGGGCTTCTCTTCTAATTCCCACCTTTCCATCCTAGCTGAAAGTGATTGCAGCACCTTAGTTACTTCATCCTTCTAAGGGGGAAGGGAAGAGGAACCAGATGTGGAGGCTTCAAATTTCCTCTTGAGTATGTCTTTATTAGCTTCATTTTTGAGTCAGTCAACAACCAAGATATTCGATTCAACTTCTACAGCCGTGTCCTGCATGTGTGCTAGGGAAGTGGCTCGTCTCTCCCTTAACAAAGGCATAAATCAGGGTCAAAAGAACTGGCATAAGTAATTTTGGCTGAAGCCTCCAAGGGATTTATCTCAACAGTGATCCTATTGTACATCTTATTGAACCTCTTGGAGAAGTTAGAGACCGACTCTCCTTCCTTTCTCTTTAGGGATCCAAACTCTGTCATGTAATACATGAAGTCTTTCTTATCTCCCCACTGTCTCAAGAAGGCATCTTCCAAAGCCTCTATCCCATCAATAGACCCAGGAGGTAAGGCCCTAAACCATTTCCTAGCCTCTCCTTCAAGACTATGAACAAAAATCCACATCCATACGTCTACATGCATGATTACTTGATCATCTGTAAAAGTATAAAAGGCTTCCAGGTGTTCTTCTGCAGTTACGTTTCCTTCGCCTGTAAACTTGGGCAACTGCTTGAGGTAGCCATCTACTGGAAGAGCATTGAGGGGCTAAGGCAACACAAGGGGGGCATACCTAGCAGCTATTATATCCTCCATCCTGTTCATGGGGGGATTTGCTCCTACCATAGCAATATTAGGTGGAGGAGAACTAGGAGGAGAAGGAGTTCGAACAGGGGATATTGGAACTGAGCTTCCAGGTGGAAAGGGAAACCATGGGGGATTCAGAGAGAAGGCTAAGGGGCTTGGGTCATCAGATGTTTCTCTCTCTACAATAGTAGTCACAGTAATAAGAGGAGGGGTGGTAAAGCTAGGAGAGGGGAAATATCCTGTGGTCCTGGGTCTATGCCAAGGTACAACTTCAGGGGAGAGGGGAGTGGAAAGGATTTCTCCCTCCAATCCTAGACCAGGAGGGGAAAACTCAATAGGAACACTCCCGAAATTTAAAGTTCTAGAAACTCCAGCAGAAGGTATGACAGGGAAATGAGAAGCAGTAAACAGAGTTTCTATAGAAGGAGATGGAAAATTGACAGAAATACCTGGTTCGGAAGTAGAATATCCTACTTCAAAGGCCTTTCCCTTTCTAATAAGCTTCTTTGGATCTACTTCAGGTATTGCCAAGGGAAACTGGGAATGAGACCACGTGTATCTAGCTCGGGAAGCCACAACTAAAATAGAAGGTCCTCCCCAGTGGAGTCGTCACAATGGAGTTGCCAGGTGCACAGTAGCAATCTTGTAGGGTTCTGATGCCTGATGCACCTTCAAAATCAGAGGCTCAATGTCGTTCAATCCCAGGGAAAATTTTCAACTTCATCCCCGATAGTGGCGCCATAAATGTTGGCGTCAGGAGTCGCTCCTGGATTGTGACAAGAGTAAGCCTGATACCCATCAGTTTATATGTCAAAATTTTCTTATAAAGGGTGATCGAAAGAGAACAGAGTCAGAACAATATCGTTTAACTCAAAATCCTAGATTGGGCTATGCATGAATAGGTGAGGTCTTGATCTAACTTCAATCAGTAAGTCGTAGTAAGGGTGAGTAGGGGGAAGACTTCGGTGAGAAAATGCAAAGGTCTATTATAGGCATCAGGCTTCCAACAACCCAAAGAGGAAGAACTTAAACACAAGAACTTCTTGTATTCAAATTACAAGAATACTAAAAGAAATAATAATAGTGTTACCATAAAACATTTATCATAACACAGTCACAATGATTCATGTGAATAAGCCAATCATGAAATCTTCTAGTATTAGATGAAAACAAGATGGAGTAAGAAAATTGACTGTCATTAAACAATAAGTTTCACATACATATACATAACCCGGGAAACCAGTGCTTCATCAAAACTTTACAATAGGGAGCTTATCTCTACCATCGATCCTTACAAAATATGAAAACTGAGTCTATATACTCAGAGCAATGCACCTCTTTGGCTAGAGGAGGGTAGCTGAGCTACCTCATTTAAGGCTTTACGTGCGCATGATCTTCCTATAGACTGTACATGCATCTTCTTGTCTGACACTGCTTCAGACGACATGGCTTCTGCAAGGAAACTATCCATCAGAGTACCACAATACCCTGCGTTGCGAAATCTCCCTATCCAAACCAACGTCTTGAACTTCCCTTGGCATCCAGGATTTCTTCCTTATCCGGCTCTTAGCCATCTATGGTCTGAACAGGTGCCTATCTTTTCCCTTTGGCCCAACTTTCCATATGATAGTGGGTTGTGGCCTTGCGCTAAAACCAAAGGTGCTCCATAGATTTCGGGTACCAGCGATGGGAGGGAGTAAACTCCTCACCCTTGAGAATCTCAATTGTCGAAATCGCGAAGGGGGCTACATCGTGATGGTGCCTTCCTTACCCCTCGCTCATATAATCACCGGCTAAGACCATGGGCCTATCCCCCAGGGCTTTCGCATTTCACGTTTCAAGGTTTTGAAATGCAGTGGAGGAGCAACCCTTTGTCCTTTGAAGTCTCGGTAGTCGAAATAGCAACCGAGTTTAATCGCGTGCCACCTGTCCTCAGGGATCGACGGCCCAAATCTTTTTTCATCGGACGGTCATGATCGCTCGTCACTCAATGAGCACTTAAACTCAATTGGCCCCCACTTACCAACCCTGCTACCTTGTGATCGGGCGCCAAGACTGTGGGCCCAAAGCTCGAGGGCTTTCGCAAATCGCGCTTCGGCGATTGGAGGGAGTAGACCAAGACCCCTTGTCTTTTGAAGTCCCGGTAGCCGAAATAGCGATCAGGCTTAATCGTGCGCCACGTGCCCCCTAGTTGAATGGCCTAGATCAATATTTAGACATGGGGCCCCTTTTGGCCTGGACCCTCCGCCGCATGTCTTCTAAGATCGGATGGCCGAGATCACTCTCATTGAACGGCCCTAATCCTTTCGGGGTTTCACGCACCAGGGATACATGATGTATCCTGTCTCATTCTCCCGGTTGCTCAACCTGTGAAACCATGGATTTTTGCCACGCATCCTCAGGGTGGACGGTTTAGATCACATCGGCGCTTTCACTTTAAATATCCCGAAAGCCCCCTGTCCTCTTCTTTAGGCCCCGCCTATCCACCGAACCTTGGGCCATGACCGCAGGCCGGGCTCCTGGGGCTATCGCATTTCACGTTTCGAGGTTTTGAAACCCAATGGAGAACCCTGTCCTCCCAACTTGCAATCCCCGAAAAGCTGAATCCCGAAACGTCGACTAGTTGACACCTGTTTCCGTGGGATCAGACGGCCCAGATTATCCTCGTGACTTTGGTCGTAAGGACTAAGCACAGGCACTAATCCTCGTGCAACTCCGTGGTTCCGACTTTCCCGATGATCGTCGATCTGCTCCATCGATGGATCCTCGTCGTTGAAAACAAAAATGCCCACTCGCTTGATTTTTAACCTGGAACTGAACATTTTCTCTGTGCTGCACTTGGGTGCTCATGGCTGTGACCTTGGATAACTTCATCTGATGGCTTTTTTAAGCCCCATTTCATGCATTTAACACTAAGGGCCTGAAACCAGAGAGAAACTACCCCATTGCAAGAATTGGTGCCAACAACATGGATGGATTTTTTGTCCCCATAGGTTTCGAACCGGTGACTTTAACATCACGGAGTACCTTAACAACACACTCTCTCACCGATTGTCTTACACCTCGGGAATTGCACCATAAATATTTAGTCTCATCAATATAGTGAAAATCAATACAAAAATGATAGGGGTTGGAGAAATATTAGAGTATTAAAAATGGAAATATAAGTTTTTGAAAATAATAAAAAGAATTTTTACTTTTCAAAAAAAATAAAGGAAAAACTTGTAAAAATCATCCTAATTAATAATAGGGAGTCGAGTGTAGTTTGACATCCTATCGAAATGTGTAGTCCCTGGCAGGGACTAGAAGTTTTCCTAGAAATAAAGAGACGCTAACTCACAAGTGGTTGCTAATTTGACTTTTAGCAAGCACTCGGAACAGTCCTTTTGCTGATTGAGAACTGCTCCCTACAGCTACGTAATTTTTACTTTTATTTTAAATGGTAAAATAGCATAAAGCTGCAGGTTGTGTTAATCCAGAACGCTACTTTGAAAAGTTGTAACAGTGTCGGAAAAGACAGGGCCCATTAGAACGTTATTGAGAAAAGGAAATACAGTCATTGATAAATAGTAGACTATTTGTCAAATATCAAGTTTTCATGGTTGAAATTTCTAAATACATTTGCTGAGGAGATCGCTCCGTGAACCCCACACTCACCAAAGCAACGAGGAATTCTGGTTTTAAAAGAAAAAGTAATGAGATTCACCACATGACGATTGCACATACGTTTTCCATTCTTTTAGAAACTGACAATTATCAAACTTTTGTTGATCTTGGGGCCGCTCCATACATATACAGACCTAATGGGTAATCGATTAATTTCCAGCCTATTCAATAACATACGCCGAGACAATAAGGTCAAAGAGAATCGTGTGGTTACATGAAATGTTTGGTATATCTTCAGTTGATTGTGTACAAGACAGTTATGTTGCACATGGTAATTTTGGACACAATCTCGAGACGTGAGAAGTTTTTCAAGCATTACCTATTTTTATAGAAAGTATCAAGGAGGATTTTTTAAAGCATTATCAATTTTTAGAAAGGAAGTTTAAGTGGAGATTTTCTTAAATATGTTTAATGATGAGAGTGTATTAAAGTAGGATAAACCCACCTGCTAGCGTTTACAGAAGTTAGTGATGGTTGTTCCCACTACTGGTTGACATACTTAAGTTATGATAAATTTTCCCACTGTGAAACTAAGAAAGTGTATTTCTGTCTCCCTAGCTTCTTCCCTCTCTCTTCTCTTTCTCTTCCCTTATTTTTTGTCTCTCTTTTTCTCTCTCTCCCTAATTCGTAAACGGTGAGCCTATGGCATATCTGTTTCATCCACACAGACCCTTTGCAGAATTGAATTTTGTTCTAAGTTCAGTTTTGGTTCAATGCTCTACTCAGATTTCAATGCATTCTATTTTCACTGTATGCAATAGAACAAACTCTAAAATTGCAATCATGACTCTCAGTGTAAGCCTTTATAAATGAAAATACTTCCACGGATTGCCAACCGAGCGATTTACATGTGAAAGGGGGTGTATTTGGTTATGATATCAAAAAAGAACCCAAAACTATCCCTCTAAACTCGCACCGTCTGACTAAAGACTCGTTTACACATCACCACAATGAAGAAAGATGCTCAGTGGACAGATTTAGTCATCCAACAATGGAGCAAAATTCCCAGGATGATTTTAGGCACTCGGCATCATATAAAAACGACCAGGGGTAGGTAACTTTTCTTCCCAAGGGTTTCTGAATTCGCCCAGGCAGTAAACAATAAGTCCAGAGGGTGAAATACACAAAATTCACAGGTATAGGAGAACACGCCTGAGGGTCTGTAAATTCTCCCAAATTTCTCTGAATTTGCCCAGGCAATAAACAACATGCCTTGGAAAAGGATGAAACATCGAGCAAGAAAAATAATGATGTGTATAGCTAGTGGGAAAAAGAAAAACACTCAACAAACAATAAATTATGTGAAGGGATGCTACAAGATGAAAATATACTTGAACGAAGAATGTATATATCACTATATAGCAAAAATACCCAAAAAAACATATTACATTAACTTACATATATCATCGTTTAAATGGGATTTTTATTATGCTTAAGAGAAATTACAAATGGATGAATTTTTATTATGCTCAAGAGAAATTAGAAATGGGTGAGCTATACACAGACTCTGTGTATTGTTGCTCATTGTGAAGACCAAAATTGTAGCAAGCCATAGCTTAGAGACACCTTTACTTAGAGTGAACTGACACTTTAACTCCTTTTTCCACTCAACTTCAAGTAGGCTACCCTCTTTGAGCTCTAACTTATGCTACTACCCTTCCCTCTTTCTCCTTGCATTTCCCCATGCTCCTCATTCTTCACTACAACCTTCATTTTCAATGGGATGCCTTTGGAATGCTAACCATCATAATGGTTCACTTATGCTTTTAACTTTGTCATAAAAGAAAAAAGTAAATAAAAAGAACAATTCAAAATTTACAAAGTATTTTGGGTGAGGATCCAATTCGGATCATTTCCCCCTCCGTCCCTCCCTTTCCTTTCTCTATCTCTTCCTCCCTGATGGAAGAGATAGAATGGGGAAAATCAGGGCACGAGCTCTAAAGCTCAAGGCAGTCAAGTATTTCCTTATTGACCAGGTTTTATACTGGAAAGACCCTCTGGGGGTGCTTCTGAGATGTCTGAACCCACAGGAGGCCCAAAGAGTCATGTTTGATTTCCATAGCAACCTATGTGGGGGACACCACTTCCGGAAGACCACAACCCACAAAATTCTTAGGGCTAGGTACTACTAGCCCACCCTATTCACTGATGTCTACAGAGAGGTCATAGCCTACATCAAATGCCAAAGGTTCTCATGGAAGAAGCAGCTCAAATCTCTGCCACTAAATCATGTAGTAGCTTCAACACCCTTTCAACAATGGGGGTTGGAATTCATTGGAGAAATTCACCCTCCTTCAAGTGGCCAACACAGATGGATCCTGACTGCAACAAATTATTTCACCAAGTGGATAGAAGCTGTCCCCACCGGGACAAGGTAATTATCAGCTTCCTGGAGGATATCATAGCCACATTTGGTTGTCCCAACAAAATTGTCACTGATAATGTTTCTTCTTTCAAGTCTAAACCTCTGGTTAAGTTCTGTGAGCAGTTTGAGATTTCACTAATTCATTCCACTCCCTATTATCTTCAAGGAAATGGATTGGCAGAGTCTTCCAATAAAAGTCTGATTAAGATCATTAAAAGATTTTTGGAAGACAATAAGAAAGCGTGGAATTCAAAGCTCAAATTCTCTATGTGGGCTGATCGAGTGACAACAAAGAAGTCCCTGGGCACTTCCCCTTTTCAACTTGTTTATGGGACAAAAGCTATATTTCCCACTCAGCTGGCTCTACCTGTGGCAAAATTCTTTCAAGATTATGAAGGAGATCCAGATCATATGGTCAGAAGAATTCATCAACTGGTGGAAGTGTAGCAGGCAAGAGAACAGGTATTGAACAGAACTCACAGTCATCAACAGAAGATCAAGCAAGCCTTTGACAGGAAGGTCAGAAAGGAAGAATTCGAGCTAGGAGATCTGGTGCTTAAGTGGGATGCGCCCAGGCAGGACAGAGGAAAAAACAAAAAGTTTGAAGCCCTCTGGATTGGGCCCTTCAAAATATCTGAAGTATTTTCAAACAATACTTACAGGTTGTAGGATTTGGGAGGCGAAGAAGTTTTAATAGCCCAGTGAATGGGCATTTCCTGAAGAAATGTCTTGTTTGAGCCTTAAATGGATCCTCTGTTTTGTAAATATTGTTTTTCTTGTTTTTGTTTTCAGTTTCAATAAGGGACTCCATAGCCCAACATAAGGCAACTGGAACAACAAAATGAGTTCTTAGAGCATCACAGGGACGACTCTATCCCCCATGGAGCCTAATGTTGGCACCAATTCTTGCAATGGGGTAGTTTCTCTCTAGTTTCAGGCCCTTGGTGTTAAATGCATGAAATGGGGCTTAAAAAAGCCATCAGATGAAGTTATCCAGGGTCACAACCATGAGCACCCAAGTGCAACATAGAGAAGATGTTCAGTTCCGGGTTAAAAATCAAGCAAGCGAGCATTTTTGTTTTCAATGGCGAGGATCCATCGATGAAGCAGATCGATGGTAATTGGGAAATTTGGAGCCACAGAGTTGCATGAGGATTAACACCTATGCTCAGTCCTTACGTCCAAAGTCACAAGGATAATCTGGGTCATCTGATCCCGCGGAGACAGGTGTTAGCTAGTGAGCGTTTCCGGATTCGGATTTTCGGGGATCGCAAGTTGGGAGGAAATGGTTCTCCCTTGGGTTTTAAAACCTCGAAACGTGAAATTCGATAGCCCCAGGAGCTTGACCTATGGTTATAGCCCAAGGTTCAGTGGATAGGCAGGGCCTAAAGAAGAGGATAGGGGGCTTTCGACATATTTAAAGTGAAACGGTCGATGTGATCTGAACCGTCCACCCTGGGGATGCGTGGCAAAAATCCATGGTTTCACAGGTTGAGAAACTGGGAGAATGAGACAGGATACATCATGTATCCCCAGGGCATGAAACCCCGAAAGGATCAGGGTCATTCAATGAGAGTGATATCGATTGTCTGATCTTAGAAGACACACGGCGGAGGGTCCAGGCCAGAAGGGGACCCACGTCTAAATATTGATCCAGGACATTCAACCAGGGGACACATGGCACGTGATTATCTCAGTCACTGTTTCGACCACTGGGACTTCAAAAGACAAGGGGTCTTGGTCTACTCCCTCCAATCGCTGAAGTGCAATTCGCGAAAGCCCCTGAGGGTTGCTCCTCCATTGAATTTCGAAACCCCAAAACATGACATGCGAAAGCCCTCAGGGATAGGCCCATGGTCCTAGCCGGTGATTATATGAGTGAGGGGTAAGGAAGGCACCAAGACAATGTAGCCCCCTTTGCGATTTCGACAATTGAGATTATCAAGGGTGAGGAGTTTACTCCCTCCCATCGCCGATACCCTAAATCCATGGAACACCTTTGGTTTTAGCACAAGGTCACAACCCACTATCATATGGAATGTAGGGCCAAAGGGAAAAGATAGGCACCTTTTCAGACCAAAGACGGCTAAGAGCCGGATAAGGAAGAAATCCTAGCCGTTGATGCTAAGGGAAGATCAATCCATTGGTTTGGATAGGGCGATTTTGCAACGCAGGGTATCGGGGATCCTAGACACATCATGAGGAAATCCTCGAAAGGAAAATGTCGAAGCATCCTTGAAGACAGTTGCATGGCCCTGTGGTTACGTTGAGAGTGAAACCTAAAGAAATGAAGGTTGTCCTCTAAGCTTTGGAAAGCTGACACATGGTCACTCTCTGTGTATTTAGTCTTGGCCACCCTCCATGGAAGAAGTAGTTAATGAAGATTGAGCAGGTGGTTGAGATCTCAGCTCAACCCATAAATGGAAAGTGTGGGGAGGGTCAGAAGCAGTTAGCTCATGGTACTCCAATGGACAATTTCCCTGCAGAAGCCATGTCGTCTGAAGCAGTGTCAGACAAGAAGCTAGATGTACAGTGTGTAGGAAGATCATGTGCATGTAAACCCTTAAATGAGGTAGCTCAACTACCCTCCTACGACCAAGGAGGTGAATTGCTCTGAGTATATAGACTCAGTTTTCATATTTTGTAAGGATCGATGGTAGAGCTAAGCTCCCTATTGTAAAGTTTTGATGAAGCACTGGTTTCCTGGGTTATGTATATGTATGTGAAACTTCTTGTTTAATGACAGTCAACTTTCTTACTCCATCTTGTTTCCATCTAATATTGGAAGAGTTCATGATTGACTGATTCACATGAATCATTGTGATTGTGTTATGATAAATGTTTTATGGTAACGTTGTTATTATTTCTTTTAGTATTCTTGTAATTTGAATACAAGAAGTTCTTGTGTTTAAGTTCTTCCTCTTTGGGCTGTTGGAAGCTTGATGACTACAACAGACCTTTGCATTTTCTCACCGAAGTCTCCCCCCTACTCACCCTTACTATGACTTACTGATTGAAGTTAGATCAAGACCTCACCTATTCATGCATAGCCCGGTCCATGATTTTGAGTTAAACGATATTGTTCTGAGTCTGTTCTCTTTTGATCACCCTTTATAAGCAAATTGTGACATATAAACTGATGGGTATCAGGCTTACTCCTGCCACAATCCAAGAGTGACTCCTGATGCCAACACATGCTAAGGGTTGGTGTGGCTCAGGCTGGGTGCAATTTCGGGGTGATTTTGACGGCTTAGATGCCCCTGAGTCGCAGTTTCTCACCCACAGGCTAGTCCTGCAAGTCATAGACAAACTATCAAACAAAAAATAGGCCAAGTGAATTTTAAAGCTCATAAAATAGGGTAGCATTTTACAGATGCAACACAAACTCAGTGTATAGATGAAAATGACCACGAGGGCCTAAAACTTAAAAACCAAATCATGTCTGTTCTACTCAGACTTGATGCGATTCAAGTATTTGTTTTGACTTCCTTGTTTATCTCTAGGTTAGAAACCATACTCCACTTTTATGGGGCATGAAACCTTACTATGCAAACACTCTTATGTTTTAACTATCACATAAGAATGTGAAAGAAATAATATATGTTTTTTTGTGTAGGGAGTGACTTCATTTGTTTGGGAGTCAAGGAGGGTCGTAAACCATCAAGTTTTTAAGTTGCAAGGGACTATCGATGCCATAATTGTAGGAAATTCTATGGAAGGGGCATGTTGGATAGATTATGATCATAGCCATGAAATGGATTCTCATTCTACCCAAAAAGTCAGTGCTCCTAAATTCTTAGGAGTTGAACTCGATAAAAGAAGATGTTATGAGAAAATCAAAGGACAAAGAAAATGTATTGTTGGCGTTGGGGGTTTCCAAAGGAGATACTTGTGAAAATCCCAGGGACTTGGATCTCTCTCACCCAGAGGAAGTTATAGTGTATGAAGAAAAACACAAAGAGGGTGAAAACATAGAGTGTGATGTAGCATGTGAGGCCATATGGGAGGGAAGAGCAGCTGCTCCAACCCATGGGACTGCTAAAAGAATGGGTGTTGTTGTTATTTCGATTTTAGTAGAGAGCACAACTGTACTCCATGAAATAGAAGCGTCCACTAGGCTTATGTGCTTGTCTTCTTGCACAAAAGGCATCATGAATATATTTGGTGGAATAAGTTCTCTAACAAAGGGAAAAAGGGAAATATTAGTACAAAAATATAAATGCTTTCATGGAATTTGTTATGCACAGAGGCATTTGAATTCATTTTTTGTGTACTCTGCTAGAGGGGACGGTCCTATAATTCCACAAGAAAGGAGAGGTATGTTGTAGTTATTTTAAAAAAAATTCTAACTTCCTGTGTTTTCCTTTCTAATGGGATTATTTTAAATTTGTTGTTTTTGTTAAGAGTCAAATCCATGCTCTTAAAGAAACCATCCTATTTCATTTTGACCCCAGACAAATTTTCAAAATAATAGCATCGGAATTTAATTTTGGGTATTATTAGACAACTTTCCAAAAGAATTGTAATTAAATTTAATTTTGGGTATTATTTGTCATCTTTTCAGAAGAATTGTATCTTAATTTATTTTTGGGTATTGTCCTAGTCTTAATCTGATTATCAATGGATTTATTTCTGGTAGTAAAAAGCACAAATAAGAGGAGTGATATAGATATAAACATGTTATCCATGTAATGGGTATACCTTTTTTATCTATTGTGTTGGAGGAAAAATGGTTTTGTTGGTCTCATTAAAAATGTAAGGTTATATTAGGATTGTCTGATCGGATGGCTGCTTTCTTGAACATTAGGGATGGAATTAGTACCATTACCTATTTTGTTCTATCACTCAACCATCCTATTCCTGACATTTTGATAGACTCTATTCTAGTGCTATTCTTTTAGCTTGAATTTACGTTGTTATAGGAAATACATATGCAGCAAAGGCAACCAACAACATCCAGGGAAGTATGAGCGAAGGTAGCATGATTAGAACCGCAACGGGGCTTATGCTCGCTCGGATTAGAATTGCCATAGAATTGAAAAGGAAGACAATGCTCAGGAGTAGAATATGAAAATATTTTGAGGAGAAAGTGTGAGAAAGGTTGTGTGTTCGCCCTGTTCCACTTCTCTAGCCACATAATCTCTTGCTATTCCCTTTAGCATAATTCAACTCAAAATTAGCAATAGAATTATCATACTTACCAATTATTGAAGATTTGGATCCCTCAAACAATCAACTCTCCACATCCTCGTTCCCACATTGAATAAAACATTAATGAACACTCCCACACTTTGTTTATTGAACGAGTTCCATTTGACGTCGTTTGTTCATGCATTTAATAACATGTCAAAGCTCAAGGACACACACCAATTGAGTACACAATCATTTGTTGATGTGTAAAATTCATTTCTTGAAGAAAACTTATGTGAAGTTGTTATTCTCGGAAAACGTGTTTCCACCAGTCTATTTGAAAATTTTAAATATGGGCTTTCATATAATTTTATTTTATTATATGAATTCAATTGATATTCACTGATATTTCAATAATAAAACAATTCTATCTGAGGACTTGTATTATCCATTCTACCTTTAAACCTAAATGGTTGCAGACCCAGGAGAAAGTTCATCTCTTACTACAATGCTCACAGTAAGTGAATTTATGGAGAAGCAATGAATCGGAAGTTGAATGGGGAGTTGTGTTGGATCATGTTGTCATTGATGCCAATGGTTTGATTACTTGGGAGATTGTTGGATCATATGTCATTGATGTAAATGGTTTGGTTTGATTGATGTCATTGGTTGATGTCAAGTAATTGATTGATATGATTCCCTTGATG
>JASDQU010014886.1:7036-63780 GCA_032191745.1 Picea mariana
ACCTAAGAACATTCTAGAGGAGGAATCTTCTAGAAGTATAACCTTCTAAGAAGTCCTTACATTTATTATATCTAATTACCCATTTATTATATCTAACTACCATAGTGGGCCTTATTTAATAATATAGTGGAGCTAGTCCACCTTACATTGAATGACCTCTACAATTATCACTATGGGCCCTATGGGCCCCCCCATTACCTCTCTAGCTACCTTACTTTTCATCTCACTTATGAAAGCTTTGTCCTTAATGCTTGATGTACAACCATATACTAGGGTCCCATGGATAATCGTGGACCATAATGTTGAAGAAGACTGGAGAACCAAATTCCCATGTAGAAAGGAAAGCCACCATGCTGAAGTAGTCGAACAACCATTGTAATCTTGGGTCCCATGTACATGTGCTCATGTGAACTCCCCGTGGAAGATTTTAGAACCCAATAACTAACTCAAAATGATGCTCCAAAGAATGACACCTATCATGTGGATCCAAATAAGAATATCCATCCACATAGTGGAAAAGGGTCATAGTAGAATATGGAAGGAATAAAACCACTGTAGAATATGCAAGATGGACACTGGTAATAATCATTGTCTCTCGATTTGTCACATTGATGTTGTCTACAGAAAGTGGATTAGAGTCATCAAATAAAATATGAAAGTGGTTGCCATCCCAGAAATGACAACTATCCATATAGCAATCATCACAATTGGCCTCAAAATCATACCAAGCATATATTTCTTGATTATATTCACCCCTGATGTCCCCCATAAGAAATATATGTTGCATGTTATCCAATGAATCTTGAATACTACATAAACTATTATTGAGGTCATTTGCAAGGTCATGCAATCTAGCATCCAATGTGTCATACAATTTGGATTTGAATGCTTCAATAATTCCCTGGAGGGTTTGAGAGGAAATAGCCATATAAGCACCCTATGAACTATTTGGTCCCACATCCATCATGAAAAAACTCAAAAAATAGAACAATAAGTTACTGCAAAAAATCACGGCGTTTTTCAGAAAAACCCTGAAAAACTGCTGAATTTAAAATACTTATAACTTCACTTTCCGGACTCCGTTTCGACTGATTTTGTTTTTGAAATTGGGTGAAATTGTGAGAGGAACTCAGATATGTAATTTATTTTGGCAAAATAGGCCTCCAGATGATAAAAAAAAAAAAAAATCGCGCTGCCATCTGCGGAAAAAACTCTGAAAAATTGCAGATTTTAAAACTTTAATATCTTGACTTCCCGGACTCCGTTTCAGACGATTTTTTTTTTAAACTTGGGTGATTTTTTGAGAGGAACTTAGATCCACAACCTTTTTATGAAATTTTTTCACAAAAATATACTAAAAATTTCTATAATGTCGCGGCCCTCTTTTTCTTCTCCGAAAAAAAAATCTGTAAAAATAAAAAATACTTGCCCACAATGTCTGCCAAGGAAAGTGCGGCTACCATAGTGGGCCCATCTAACTACCATAGTGGGCCTTATTTAATAATATATTGGAACTATTCCACCTTACATTGAATTACCTCCACTATTATTACTATGGGCCCTCTGGCCCTCCCCACTACCTCTCTAGCTACCTTACAAATAAAGGTTAAAAAACCCCACAGGCAGACCTCAAAGCACCAACCAGATAATTTCAAATGCAAGGGTAAAGAGGATCTGATTTAAAAACCAGTTAAGTTCTCCCCCAACTTTTGCATTAGCTGAGCTCAAAGGAGGAACAAATATTCTTCTTTCACCTAGTAAGTCACCATTTGTTGAGCACTCAACACACTCTAAAAAGTCTGCCAAATTATACTTTTTGGGTACTGCTTGATCTTTTTGCACTGTCTGATTCGTCTTTGTTGTGAAATTGTTTTGTGTTTTCTTACCATTTTTGAATCACATTAAGTCTTTAAAAATTTCTATTTAATAAATGAAAACCCATAACTTAAAAGACTAACATTTAAATAGAGAATCAACAGCCAAAACATTTCCTCGACACGCTCAAAGATTCGACATCGGGAAGAGTTAAAGATTAAAGAAAATCACTTGAGAAAACCACAGTCGCTGAACGTCGTTCTTCATCGGCATCGGCAAAAGGAAGTTTTCTTTCGCGACAAGCATTACCCAAGGATATCTCCCATAGCCGATCCTTGAAGCAATTTGGCATCGACAACCCCCAGGTTTATGTTTAACAAGCACATCTCTTGAAAACCCCGACTCCGATTGATGTACATGATCAAACCACCTATCTTCATATACCATGTGTATTTTCCAGATTGGATAAGCATATGATCTAGTCTTCACTTGAGTCATTATTGGTTCTCAAGGCCCAAGTTGCACCCCGAGTTAGTTTTACCACGTCAGCACCGTACGATGAAATTGATCGGCGCCGGAGGTTTTTTTACAGAAAAATATCAACAAAAACATTCATCGCACATCGTCGATCTCCAACCTTCCCACTAGGAAAGTGACACGATGGGATGTTTTAGCGCTAGATACATTTAGATTCGATGCATTTAAGGGACTAATTAATTCCAAATCTTTCATTAGTTTCTAATTCATGCGTGAATCAAAAGAATTGTTTGAATTTACTGATACAAGACATCACCCTCCGCGCCTCTGTTTTCAACCCACGATGAATTGAACTACAGAGATTCGGTGGCAGATTTCATTTGATTTTCACTCATAACCTGAATTAATTGGTTGAAGCGAAACTATAGGTTCTTCCCCATTTAAATTATTTAGAGTTGTTCGTAAATGATATCATCGTGCACAAAGGAGTTTAGAGCACCTAGAGGAGCGAGAGAAGAAATTCGAAAAAATCTTCCAATATCCCGTGAGTATTAAACAACATGTTTAGCAGGCGTTACAGGTATGTACCAGTCTGTGTATTTTTTACACTTCACTTCACACATTTTGTTTATCTGGTGTTATCCTGTATGCATGCCTAAAGGATTGATTTTGGTGGTAGGAAAAAATCCTCCAAAGAAACCAAGTAGGAAGGATCGTCCCTAGGACTAGAAAAGCAATTAGAATTCGCTCCAAGGCCAGAACGAGTCATCAGAACATCCATCAAGAAGATTTTCACTCATCCCCTGACCTTTGGAGACACAGAGGTAAGCATAGGGACCAAGACATTACTGCCACAATAGGGATAAATATTCCAAAAGATCAAGCAGGAAGAATTGCCTGAATGTACCTCGCACAATGACCTCGATATGAGAAATCTCGATGATGAAGTTTTTTCGAATATCTGAAGTTCGTACCTGTAGATGGTAGCAAGAAAAAATCAAGTATTCCCCTACATAGAACTCCTAAAGTTACTTATCTACCACACTGACACATAAATATGTTTGATTAATGACGACAATGGTGAATGGGTCGGGGTCTTTCTTCCAGTGGAGGTGCAAAATTACTAGAAGCTTAGAGGCCTGAAGAATGGGTTGAACACCAATTTTGTTATAAGATTCTATGAGAAACATGACACCAGCTGGGTGATGGATTCGTGGTGGAGAGAAGATAAAAAGTACACTAATTGGAACTCTGTCTAGTACCCGATGGCCGACTTGAGAGAACCATATATCTACCTAATGGCCCTCATTTGTTGGTTGTGCGGGGAGAAGGATTGTTCCAAGTTTTCAGAGGCATGGATGCCTCTAGTTTACACTGTAGCCATCTCGGGGAGGGGTTTTAGCTAGGGTTCCATCATTTCAAAGAAGTTGATCATTTGCATTCAACGGGACTAGATGCCGAAAGAAGGAGAAACCCCATCCTTCTACATGGCTTCATATTTATTGGACGTCATCTGCGCCATAAATGTCTTTGCTGAAATGAACTTAAGTTGGCATGACTTATAACTCCCAGTCCACATTTACTTTGACGTCCTATGGGAAAACATGTACAATAAATCATACTCTCTCATCTGTGATCAATTCATCGTGCACATTCATTTTTTGATTTTCAAGAAAGAGTGCCCAACACTGTCGGCTGTGGCCAAAAATATGATATCAAAGGTAGGTCACTGGTACCTGAATGAGTGTGATACCTACATCAAGGTTTTCAAAGCGACTATAACACCAAAACTCTTACCTGTGTATGTTCCTGATTAGTTAGTAGTTGGGGAAATCTGTTACCAGACCATCCCGCAAGGTTACAATGCCACTCTGGTAAAAGGTAAGAAGCAAGCGTTCATACCTTATGGATTCCATATAGGTTTCTACATGGTAAAAGACACCGCTCAAGAAAATCTAGAAGGATTGAGTCAATTAGAGTTATGATTCCACATTGACCGCTTTTGCAAACATGACCCAAAGGGTCTAGTCTTGAAGAACGCATCACAAGTATCGTCATGTTGGCCCTACGACCATGAAAAATTTGAGGATAATGTTTTCATAAAAAATTCTCATGACTGGGATGAGGTGGTGGCAAGGATGGATGTTCCTAAGATGACTAGGTTCAAGCCCATGAGCCTAAATGAACAAGCGACAACCCTGGAACAATCGGCTCAAGGGGCCTTCAGGGCCAGAGAAGAAAGGATATCATCTGAAGCAGTCGAAGCATCATAAGCCCCCTTGATAGCCCCAAAGCAAGGCATAGATATCCATTTGGCACATGACGCACGAGAAAGGGGACTTCTTATGTTAGAACGGGTGCATCAGGTTCTTGATCAACTATAAGAAGACCCATACATATCAGAAATGATAGGATCCCTTGTCGATAACCCACAGAGAAGACAGGTGGGTACAAGTGGCCCTGAATTTATATATATTGATGAAATTGTTGGGATGGATGAACTTGAATTCACAACACCACCAGTTGGATCACCGACAAGTGTGGTGACTTAGCCAGAAATGGTCTGGGTATCAGTGGAAACAAGAACATCAAACCCCTTGAGTGAGTTTATAAATATATATGAAGATGATGAAAGCCCATAAGCATCTTTCGGGACCCCTGTGCATATCGAAGAAGAAAAGGGACCTGAGAAGACATCTTATCCTTTCCTTGACATTCAAATCCCGGAGGTCCCACAGAAAGAAAAGGAAGTTAAGGGTGTCCAAGACATAAAAATGCCCGATGCGTCAAAGTCTCAAGCAAACAGTCCGAAAAACGTGTCGTGGTCGGACGAGCCAGAGAAAGGAGCACCACAACAGGAAATCAAAGTTTCAATAACCAATGAAAAATTAAGTATCGATTATATCCCCAACAATACTATTTCAATTAGTAGTCAAACACCCGATGAGAGACAGAGAGAGGCTAGGCCTTCGGAGCCTAACAAGACAGTTGAAGAACCCAATCTTGAACAAGTACATACCACCAAGAGTCTGGGAAATACACTCACATGGAGGGATAAATATATTCCTGAACCTGTGGATGAGGTAGTCGACATACAATCTATATCTTAGGATCGGAAAAGGAAGACTATCATCTAGTGGACCAACACGAAAAGGAGGATTACTTTAGATCGATCCATCCTCATCACTATAGAGGAAATTTGATAATCAAAGAATATGCTAGAAAATCCGAGCTCATCGGTGTAGGGAGAGCGATCTCAGACACCACGCTAAATAGAGATAAAAGAGATGAAAAGGGGTTGGCCGCTGTCCTAATAGAACTAGAACATTTGTGCCACTTGGCTAAGTACTATTAGGACACCACACAGGCCGCGATGTACCTAAGGAGAGAATTCAATTAGGCCTATAGAAATTTCACATACGAGCGACACTTATTCACCACAAGAATATTTGAGCTTCAAGAAGATACTCTCATGGAAGTCACGACGTGCAAGGATATGGAGATGTGGTACGAAAAAGCACATCAAGCAGTGGAGATATTTGACTACATTGGTGCAGTCCAATAGGGCCAAGTGCGAGAAACACTGGATTAAGATCAATCGGAGGATGAAAGATATCATACTTCTCGAGTTCAACACACCCGATGACTTTTTCTACTTGCGCAACATCGTACACCAAGAAAGATGCATCATGGGCTGAAATATTGGCAAAGGTGATAGACATAGCACCGGGTCAGGTACAACAATTTATGGAACACCTGATCAAATCTAGGGCTATGCTACAACAGTTAAGTTCCAGTTTGATCAAGTATCGGGTCCATGCAGTGGATATCAAAGAAACTTACGCAGCCCCAATGGAACAACACAAGTTTCCATACGATCACACCTGTGAGGAGTTGTTCATCAATTGGTTAGAATATGAGAAGAATCACCCACTTAAAGTGATACCTTGAGATAAATCCTAGACAAACTGATAGGAGAACGCCACCCGGAGAATTTTATTTTACTTATCTGCACTTAGCCATTATTTTGGTTGAATTTTATGTTATAAATAAGAGCATCAACCAAGTAGTTAGAGGTCGATGGTTGTTGCAAGAAACTCTCATTTCTGGTTTTGTTAAGAATTATTTTGGAGCTGCCTTTAATTGAGAAGTCCTTCTAGACCAAAGAAAAAGTTATATTTTCATCAAATGCATGTATGATTGGGTGTGGAGAAGAACTATTTCCTATCTTGTCTCATGAATGGATGCTGTAATGAGTAAGAGCTATTAAATCTATTGATAAGTTATATGATGCAATGTTTTTATAGTTCTTTTATTTAATGATGAAGATGAATTGTTGTGTTATTATGTAATGGATAATTAGATTTAAGTGAATTATTTTACTTTTTGTTATTTTATCACATGCATGTTTTCTTTCTACTAATTAGTATCTCATCCAGAATTCGTATTACTCACACGATTAACATATTAGTACTAGGCATGTGGTAGACGACCGATGTCTACATTCTTGAGCAATGGGTTATCCCAAGATCAGCCTCTTCTCCAGTATTTAGAACCTTTTCCCCTTTTTTTTCCAAGTTGGTTTATACTGAATTCCATCTTATATTGGTCCCACCTAAGAGAAAATACAAAAAGAGAAAGGCTAAACTGAAGGAGATGCCTTCGCAAGAAAACATAAAGCCTATTGATTAATTGGTCGGATAGCAATATCTGGAGAACCATTCCATTATTAAATGATGCAGAGTCTAATTGGACCTCGTTGGTGTGTTTGTTTACTACTATTGAGTAAAGGGATCTAGGACCCATCAACATGTACCTTGGGGGTCATTGACATTAATGGTTATTTCTCTCACACTTGTTAACGGTTCTCATCATAGACCGATAATCAAGTGGTTTCTACCATGTTCGACTTCAACACCTGTAATAACATGGTTTGGTTAGATTCATACTTAGGGATGATAGAAATGAAGACCCTAGATCTCATCATTCTGATGCATGTTTCGATGGAGTATTCATGATTTGTATTGACACATAGATCCACTTTGTATGTCCGAATTTGAGTAATTTTAGAGCTTAGATCCATAGTGTATTCTTGGTGGCTATGACGATTCACAATGACATGGATCCAAAGTGTATATTTAGTGGCCATGAACATTTTGTAATCTAAGTATGGGAATGCCTACCTTGGATAATGGTATATTATTATGATGATGCTTGACTGTTTTCAGGTTCCCGATCGATGCACTCCTAGTCCGACACACACATTCTGTGAAGTATTTCAACTATCACGAGTTCCAGCTTCATACTTTGGGGGGATATATGTTACACATTATTTTGGTCACCCCAGTGATCCACTGAAAACATGTGTTCATGTTCACAGAAAGGATAAAAGAGTCTTTTTCCATGAGGAAAGTGATTGGCTTTCACTTCTCAAAAACCCTATTAAGTAAGTTCATCACACCCTGCAAAATGCATGGGCTTGAACAATCCCTGATCCTTGCATCCTTCTCTAGATATGGATTGCGATGTCTTCGCAGTCTACACTACAACTAGGGTGTGACAATGTAAAAATCTAAGTAAAAGTAAAACTTCATGAAAGTTCTAGAAGGGGATATTCTATAAGATGAGGTGGCCTCCAAACAGTTTGGATCTTACTCGCTTCTCTGATTTGGTGGGATCATCCAGATCTCCTCAACCATCTCTCTTTAACCCTCTATAAAGAGGGATCTCTCATGGAAAAAACTAATGTTGAATATGCTAAGATTTGTATGGAGAGTTTCTACTTCTTCTTGGGAGATTTTCCTTAGTTCTACAAGCTGCATAGTGGATCTTCTTCATTCAAGGGCTTTGGAAAAAGTGTGTGTGTTGGAGAAAATGACCATTGAAAGGGTACCTTGTGACATCAAGGCTTTGGTTGTAATCTCCACTTTCATTTTAATATGATACAGTGATATGTTTCTTTCCCATAAAAATAGTCTTGTTTTATTGTATGATTCCTTAATCACATACATAGGTTCTTGTTGAGTATATTATATTGCTTTCACTTTGGTTGTCTTGTTTCCATTGAATGTTCAATATCTTTGAAGCATTGGAATGGAGCTAGGATGGCAATGACAAGACGAAATGACATTTAAATGATATGTTGTCTATCTCTTGTTAACTAGTAAACTCAATACTTAGAGCTTAGGGAAAGTCTTGTATTATGTTCTATTTTTTTCTGGTTCCAGGTGGATCTAGGGAGATCTGTTTATGTCGCCATTTACCGATTAATCCTATAAAAAGAATTTCCATGGTTCCTTGAGACCTTTCCTCTATCCTTTTGTCTTCCCTATTCTCCATGTTTAACACATTACTTGATGTCTCACTTGTTCTTTTTTGTCACATTTCCTCACTAAGGATAACACCAACAACATCATCAAATTTTAAAGTTTTTGAACAAGAGATAGAGTTACTTACAACCATGACCAAGTTGTTCCAACTTTTTGGCAATGAGCACAACATTAGAAGAGACCCGACCTCATCATCAAAGTCCACTTTTACATAAATTAGTTGATTAGTAACCATATTAAATTCATTTAAATGATCTGCAGTAGACCCACCTTCTAACATTTTCATATTAAATAATCTCTTCATTAGAAATACCTTATTGGACGTCAAGGGTTTTTCGTTGTATTTTATTTTTGAATATTGAAATCCACCAATGTTGTCAGGCTCAATCATATGGCTCCTAGTGCCTTTCTATCAATAACCTCCCATTCTCCGTCCTTCATGGTCGTCAACTTCTTTTCTATTCCACCCAATGGTAGGAATAGATCCTTCTGATATAAATAATCTTCCATCTACATATTTCATAACTGGTAGTTTTGGACGTTAAATTTCTCGACCCTAAACTTTCCATCTTCCTCCATTGCTACCACTCGAAACGAGAACTCTCTTTTCCTATGATTTTCCTTATGATTTGATACCAATTGTTAGAAAAACATGATCGTGGAGAAATAAAATAAAAAAAATGCGGAAATAAAACAAAGAAGATACATAATACAATAGAGACACATATATACATGGTTCACCTAGTGTGGGTTATGTCCACTAGAGAAATTTCCAGGTCCTTCCTTTATTATTATCCAACAAATGAAGGGTTACAACCTACAACACACCCGTTGTAACTTCCTCTTCTTTCTCTGACAATCTCCTCTCTCATAATACAATATTCACAATGATAAATAGCCGTAATACATTTCCCTCATAAAAGAGGGTTTCCTTCTAGGGAAAAAAACTCTAACATAACTTCTACTATCAGAATTGTGACCTTATAATGAATGGTCCATATTTAATATGAAATTACAATATACGTTTACAAGGAAAATTTTCCTTCAGGGGATTCTCCGGCGAACCCCCATCAGGGACCATTGTCCCCCAAACCCCCGTCGTTGGCATGCTTGCCCCTGTACCCCCTAGCTGGAGAGATTTCCCCCCTGGACCCCGTAGGGGGGGAAATCCCCCCTGCAACTCCCCTGCATGGAGGAGTGTCCATTCTTCTAGGGTGTAAAGTCTTCATAGGATATAATTACAGTTGAAAATAAAGACCTCTAAATTAGGAAGAAAATCAAGCTCCACAACCAACATCCATGTTCATCAAAAGAGGTGATAAACCTACCTTGGATAAAAATTTTGAGGAGGCCAAAATTATTGAATTCCATATGAAAGGATGTAAAGATATCTAGATCTCCTTAGAAAATAAGGAAGTTGAACAACCATCTAGAAAAGGACTTTTGTTGACACAACCACGAGGTAAACAAGATGCGAAAAGTGCTAAGAAGGAAAATGTAGATATGGAAAGTATGAAAAGAATGGTTATGAAATTATCTAATGATAACATAGACATGAGGAGGAATGTAGGGGAAGGAACATCTAATCCTAGGCCTTATAGACCTTTTTTTAGAAAACAATTTCCTTACAAGGCTATCGAGCCTCCCCCGACCAACTTAAACATTGACTTAGGTGAAGTAGCCTCTAATTCCTTTTACAATTACCATCAAGAAAACCATTAAGAGAAAGATTCCCCCCAATGGGTGAGTTCCATGAATTTTTTATTTAATATTTTCCTAGTTGGTTGTACCTTGATTGAGCAACCCAATGATCAAACATTTAATGTCACATAAAATGAGGTTAGTGAGGCACTTGAGAAAACAACTATGGTGTTGTGGGATATAATTCATACATAATCTCTTGATTATCCCATTGAAGAAGAAGAACAACCTAAAATATTGGTAGTCCAAATGAGGAGCAAGGGGCCTATTACACAAACTCAACATATCATAGCCCAACCTCCCAAAAATCCTGAAAGAACCACTTCTTCGGCTTAGACATCCACTATACTTACCTTTTCTCCAAAATTTAATACTCGGGAAACATAAAAACTAGAATATAACATGATAGAATATCTGAGAAAGATAAAAGAAAATATTTATGTGATGGATTTATGTAGAATTCCTCAACAAAAGGATATTTTGTTGCAAGCCATGAAGGAGGATAACAAGTCTATGATAAATCCAAATCCAAATCCTGAAAGTAGTAAAGCCACCACTAGGGAAATCAAGAAACCTAATGTAAAAACAATTTAGGGAATTACTCTTGTGACTTTGATTTTGGGAATTTCTTATCTTGTTTCTCTGAAATTATCATCACATAGGTCTGAATTGTCACTTTAAAAAAACTTAGAGATAATTGAGAAGTGTAGTAATTCCGAACATAGTTTCTAGGTTTTGATCTTAGAAAACAAAAAAGGAACTCCAAGTGACACTGTGGACCTCAACACAAAAGTACCAAACTTCAAATCTAATATATGGAATCTAATTTTTGATAGATCCAAATCCCAAGAAGTGGCTAGTGCGAGATGCATTTTTATTGACACGGTAGGAATTTTTATTTTCTTATCTTATAGACTAGAGTTTGACTGCACAAATAATATCATTGAATACGAGGCCTTGGTTCAAGTACTCAAGAAATATATTGATCTAAACATTGATGAACTAGTTGTCTTTGGTGATTCCAAAATTATTGTTAGACAAATGAAAAATACTATCCACTTCCATTCTCTTCACTTGAGGAACTATCAGCAAGAAGTGCATAGATTGATAGATAAATTTCAAGCATTCAACATCACAACAATCCCTCGATCAAAGAATATACTTGTTCATTCCCTAGCTACAACAAATTCAAGATTATCTCCCCTCAAAGATTATGAGGCTTCTAGGATCTCCATACAATTTTCATGCAAACCCTCCATCCCAGATAAGAGAATCAATTGGAGAGTCTTTGAAGGAGATGAAAAATTATATCTTTCTTAATAAACAAAGATAGTTTCAAGGACTTGTCCATCGATGATGAATTTTTCCAAAAGATCTTTGTTGAAGATGAAGATGTAGGGCACAATTTAGACAAAAATAGTAGTACGACTCAACCCAAACCTTAGACTCTTCCCAGGGTATTAAGACTTCATTTATTTTAGTATGTTATCTCAATAGTTTTGTATGATACTAAAATTTGGGATTATAATAAAAAAAATTAAATTTATAATTATTTTATATTAAAAATAATATTATAATAAAAAATATTATATAAAAAACAATATGTTGTATGAATGTAAAATTTGGGATTATAATATTGCAAAGAATGGAGTCGCTCCAGCTTATGTCTGTGGCGACTATGGTTTAACCATGGTCATTGGTGGCCCCTATGTGCATTGACCATGGTGCCCTCGTCCAGCCTCCATCATCCATGCCGATGGCCTATACAAATGCAGAGGAAGAATATTACAGATCCATGAGTTTGGTTTATCGCTTCAATGTTTTTTGGCCAAAGTTAGTAGATCTTAACAACTAGATCTCTGCTACCTATATCCCTATCATGAAACAACAAGCTTTCATTCATCCTTGTGAAAAATCCTTCTTCATTGTTGAGTTTGAAATTTGGGAGGATCAGGATCTTATTTTCAACTTAGGTATGCAGATTTTGGGAAACTTAGGTTTGTGCATGGAAACATAGTCTCCTTTGTTCAATCCAACTACTAAAATTATCTCCTCAACCTTAGTTTGGGTGAGGCTTCCCAATTCACCCTTGCATTTTTGGGGTTTAACCTCTCTCGCAACCATTCACTCGGCATAAGGAAAGTTCCACTTCACAAGCCATGAAACTATGAGGCACAACAACTCTACTTATTCCCATTTTTGCATGAAAATGAACTTCAGTAAAGGATTCCCAACTGAAGTTATTCTTACTGGTAAAAATTACTCTTTGCATCATAAAATTGACTATGAGGGAGTTTCCTTGCACTATAGATATTGCTTTCAAATAGGTCATCTTGCATCTCAATGTCCCAAAGGGTCAAGGAAGAATATAAAGCATTGGAAATCCACTTGGTGGGTCAGATTTGATGACGACCATCCAATAATTTCAAAACACTTTAGACATCCTTCACAAGACAATGAAAAGCCTTCTCAATCAGATACTCCTATTCAACCCAATCAGTTATCTCAAGGCTCATGCCAGAACTCCACTCAGAAGCCGTATAAAGAGGCATGTCTCCTTCAGGTCTCAGATAAGGGACTTCGGATACAACAATCCCCTTAGCCATCGACTTGCTGGGAAAAATCAAGACATTCCAAGAATCATAGGAATTACAAATGGTCGAACATTTGCAATTGAAGCTTGGACAATAGTCAAAAGGAAGAAGAAAGTACATGTAACATCACAACCAATGGTAATGTGTTAGGCAAAAATGAAAGCTCTTCCCAAACAAGATCATTTAGATGCAATGTATCTTCACTTTTATCCTCAGAATCTTTTTCCAAGTGTATTCACTTAAGTTGTTTTAATGGTTATGATTGTACTTTTTTTGATAATAAAATCTTGCAGTTCTCTTAAAAAAAATGGGATTATAAGAAAGTCAAATAAATCTATAATAATTTTATAATAAAAAATATTATATTAAAGACAATATGTTATATTCTAATTTATTGAGAATGATCTTATGATAAAGAATTTATTATAAAAATCCTAACATAAAAACAAACTTCTCATCATAATTTCAAACATTAATAAAAAATGTTACCTTTCATAGTATCTACATCATTAATGGCATTAAGATAACTAAATTTTAAAAGAAGTTAGGGTATTATAAGGAGATGGAAGACATAAAAACACGATTTATTAATCCTATATCATAAAATAAAAATTATCTTTCCTCCTTATACCTTTCTTTCCTAGAAATTTCCACTAATTAAATCAAATTTAGTTCATAACAATTACTCAAAATTATTATATACTCAAATGACAATGTGAGGTGTATTTCAAAATCTCTATTTCTATAGTTTGACAAAGATTTTCTGAGAAACATTAAGAATTTATTCAAGGTAGTTCTCTTGCATTACAAATATATTGAAGCGCAGGACAATGATCCACATATATGGGGAACAAAAAAAACATGGGATGAGTTACGATTTCGGCTTCAATATCTGAACGACTCTTGCTGCAACAATCCCGACCGTAAATAGAATCCATGTGGTTTGGTGTAGGCGCTCGAGCCGGTCTAACCGTTTCTCTGACAAACCCAGATTGAGTTTAAGAAGATCAATCTGACTCATTCCTTGAATGGCTGCCATATTTTCTTATTTGTTCTTTCTGGAATTTTGTTGGTTAATTTCTATTTCAATTTTCCCTAGGGCTTCTGACATATTACTCCCCTCAAAATCAATTAGCCTTTTGTTTAATGATGACAATGCTTCTAGACAAGCTTCTTTCACCTCTCTGGAAAATTTATTGTTTTCTTCCAGATTTGTTTCCCAGACCTTTAGGGCCATCTCACCTCTTAATTGTTCATAGCAAGAGAGAAGAGGAAAACCAGGGACATTAGCTTTCTGCATCAACATGATAAATTCTTGAAACTTAGATCGGGTTGAGCATGCCTCTTTTTCCTTGACATAGATATCCTTTAGGGAAAGGTCTACTTCCTGATAGCATTTCTGGATGGCATATAATTTCAGATAAAGTTCTTGCTGGGAAGCCTCCAGGTTCTCATTGATTTCCAACGCTTGAGTCCTGAAGGCCGAGATGTTTATCATGGTACCCTTAGTTAGGGCCAATCTATCTTGCAACTGTTCTATCAACTCGTCACACTGAGTGAACAGAGCTTGGATAGTATGCTAACTCTGGTGGAGTAGATCGATTTTATCCTAAAGCTGTTTAATTTGATGTCGATCACTAGCCCTGATTTGCTCAAAATCCTGGTTCATTCTATTTCTGATAGTCTGGTCTGTGGCATATATCTAATTCCACAAGTCCTCTACCAATATGAACTTTTGTCATAGTTGTTCGGTCAAATTTTCCACCGACCATTGATTGGCAGTGGAAAAAACACCTAACGAACCTGTAACTTCCTTTTCAAATATTAGACCATCCTGGTCATTCCCGTCATATACCAGTCTTTTCCTTTTAGTTATCACTCTATCCTTTTGGTGAGATTCTCTTTTCATGATGGATTTTCATTTCTTACTAAAAAAGAAATATTAAGGAGGCATCTCTTCAGGATAGATGGGAGTAATATCACCCACAAAAGTGATTTTGGAATTAGGATTTCCGAAGCTGGTCTGTAGAGGGGTTAATGACGTGATGGGAGAGTCAATTTTGGTGGAATGATGATGTCCTGTTGTATTGGAGGTGCCAGTAGGAGTTGCTGGTGTTGAATGAAAGACATTTTTTCTCGAATTCATGAAGGCCTCGAACCATGCTATCACCCATGGATCATTTAGTCATGATAGTGACATTCTTATCTCCTGAAATAATACATCTAGCATTTTGGAGACCTTTTCGGCTTTGGGCTTAGTGGAGGAACCCAGCTCAGATCTTGTAGACTTAGCTTCCTATGAAGGAGGCGTGGCTATTGAATCTCCCTACAGTATCTTTGGCAGACTATTTCGCCTTTGTTTATGAAAGATGAGGAAACCAACGTGTTGGTCTAGGGGTAGGGTTAGGAAATTTATGTTTTGCACTTCCTCATAAGAACTAACTCCCCTGAATATTTCACCATATGGGGAATACTCATGCATGTACTGCTTCATGTTGAACTGAGCCATATGGTTTTCCACTATCTTATGTGGATCGTTCTTCTTGAAATCAATGTCAACCAATTTAACATCCTCCAGAGCCACGGCCTCAACTTTAGAGTGGCAAAAATCCAATAATGTAAACATGCCAACTTGAATGGGGAAAGTCGACCATACCATTTTTTGAGCTGCTTTAAGCTCCTTGATGATACCTCCCACCACTGTTTGGTATGCCACTTTTTTGCACATCAATCTATCGGGTAAAAATTTTGGGAGAGCATGTGGGGGAATTGAGCAACAAAAAAATATGATGTAGGAGAAATTCTCCTCAATGAACCAATCTGCGAGCTTGCCTAGCTTTACCATAATCTTCTCTGAAATACGGGGAGGAGGGCGACCATACATGGCTATATGAATAGGTACTATGACATTGTGGTAGATTTCATTAAATAAATCCTTAACTTTCTCCTCCCATAACTTGGAGAGATAAAAATGAATAGGCTTAGAACATGCCGATGTCCAACTCCAGTTCATCAATGGAAAAGGGGTCATGAAGCATATGGCATCCATAACATATGAAGACATGTAAAAAGGGGCAAACTTCCCATTTGATTTCGTTGTTTTATAATCAATGATTTCCTTGGCCAAATTATCCGACAACATTTTGCCCAATTGAAAGTGTAACCCTCGGCTACCTCATTCATGATGGATACCCATTCCACCGAGGAATACATAGGGCTCTTCTTCCTGAACAGACGACAGAGCATCATGGCTACATACACCATATGAGCATCTAAAGACGTTGTGGCATACGTACCATGAGCGTGGATTCTAAATTTCTCTGGATGTCCCCACCAGGTCCTAATTATATCATGACCGCTCCTGGCGTATTGGACACATTATTTTCTCTTGACCTCTAGAATGAATGTGGCATTTTAAGTATATTAAGGAGTAGGAGAGAGTGTATACATTACTTGCAGATGTTCCGGTTAGAAAGAGCTGATGGAAACCTACTGGTGGTTAATGATGCTCCTACTCTTGATGTCAACATATTCCAAGGCCCAACTTACCATATCGTTGTAAGGCATGATTCTCGATCATGCAACTATCTTGTGCAGATCTGATTGTGCTATGTGTCTAAGCTTAGCTGCATAAGAGTCATCTTCTTCTTCGGCAAAGTCTTCTGGACAATTGATGATTTCGTAGCTCATGGAGTAGTGTCTGACAGAATGTCCACATTCAGGTTTGAATCTTCTCACGTTGTATCAATCATTTTTTCCATTTTTCGTGGTGCCATAATATCTAAAGAAACAGAGTGAGGTTACCTATTACAAGGGAAGTCTGTGAGTTTTTCAAATAGATAAAACAACTAATTCCGAAAGGTGAAAATGATTTTGAAATTGAAGTGCTTTTATTTAAACCAGAGTGCCTCACTAACGAGGAATTTATTACCCTAAATGGAATTAACTAAGTGGGGATCCACGGTCTTCGTTCAAAATCATTATTTTTAATTGATCATAAATGCCATCAATACTTCGACAGTTCGCGTTCAGGAGCTTTGGATGTGACAGGGTGGAAACCTCCCAAATCTTGAATCCACGAAGGAGCTACTCTTTGAATAATCTCTTTTAAACCTTAATTAACCGTGTTTAAAATGTTAAGTTAGATCCAAGTGTTTTAGAATTTTGTACTTTGGGGCCTTTGAAAATAACACAAGAGAGGTTCCCTGAAATCTGAAACCACAAAGTGAATAATTACAAGTAATTTTCCTTAAGTCTTAATTAATTGTGTTTAACTTCCATTGTTAAATGCTTTATTAGTTCCTTTTTATGCTTTGAGATGTCCAATGCTTTGACATTTTGAAACTTCGATGATTTGTGAACTCGTTGTTTGTTAAACTCTTGAAGGGCCATCCCCCAGAGTGATGTGATAGAGGTGACATAATTCTGGATGATGTGTCAAGAAAAGAAAGGTGCCACATGACACCTGAGAGCATGTGAATCATCCAATGGAAACTTTAAAAATAAGTGCCACGTGTCAGCTTATGAAATATTTAAAAGACATGTGTCCCATGACTCGTGTTTGTGAGTTCTTTAGGGTTTATCACGAGCTATTATTTTCGGGTTTCAGAACTTCGGGGTTTTTATCGTTTAATCTTATGGGAACATCCGAAGAGTGGAGCTCTGAAGCAACGATTAGGGACATATTCTTTAAAAATCAGGGGTCTCCAGAACTACATAGATTATTAGGATCGTCTGATCAAATTAAGGGAAGTCATCAACAATGGATAATGTATGCGCTTTATTATTAAATGACAACCAATGAATTTTATTTAAAATTAAAAAAAACCATTTTTTGTAAGATTTTATTCCTAAGAGGTGAAAACTATAAACTCAAAATTTCAAAATTGCAGCCACCACAATTCTAGCAAGCTTGTTTCAGTTTGCATTTTACACTTTCAACATATTTATTTATTAATATAAGACAAGTTGCATTTTACACTTTCAACATATTTATTTATTAATATAAGACAAGTTTTACTGTATCTATGTTATTGTTCATTGAATCTCTTTTTTAATAATATAGATCTTTATTCATTTCGTTCTGCTCATAAAATCTAGATCATATTCTTATTGGTAAAAATTACTCTTGGCATCAAAAGCTTGAATATGAGGGAGTTTCCTTGTGCTGTATATCTTGCTTTGAAATAGGTCATCTTGCATTCCATTGTCCCAAAGGGTGCAAGAAGAATAGAAAGATGAAAACCATCAAGTCATTTCAAAAGACTTCAGACAACCTCCACAAGACAATGAAAAGCCTTCTCAATTAGATACTCATATTCAACCAACTCTGTTACCTCAAGGATCATGCCACAACTCCACTCAGAAGTTGGAGAAAGAGGCATTTTCCCTTCAGGTCTCAGATAAGGAACTTAAGATTCAACAATCCCCTCAGTGATCGACATGCTAGGAACATCAGGATGATGAAGATGGGGTTTTGGATCAATAAAAACAAGAAGCTTCATATTAAGACAATCCATGAATCATAAGCTTTACAAATGGTCCAATATCTGCAAATGAAGCTTGGATGATAGTCAGAAAGATGAAGAAAGTACATGTAACATCACAATCAATGGTAACATGAAGTCAAGCCCGTAAGTCAAGCAAAAATGCAAGCTCTTTCCAAACAAATTCATTTAGATGCAATGTCTCTTCACTTTTATCCTCGTAATCTTTTTCCATGTGTATTCAATTAGGTTGTTTTAGTGGTTATGATTATAATTTTTTGGTAATAAAATCTTCAGTTTTTTTAGAAAAAAAAAAAGAGATTATTAAAAAAAAAAAAAATCTATAATAATTTTATAATAAAAAATATTATATTAAAGAAAATATGTTATATTCTAATTGATTGAGAATGAGCCTATGATAAAGAATTTATTATAAAAATCTATAACTAACATGAAAACAAACTTCTCATCATAATTTCAAGCATTAATAAAAAAATATTCCGTTTCATAGTCTCTACATCATTAATGACATTAAGATAACTAACTTTTAAAAGAAGTTAGGGTATTATAAGGAGATGGAAGACATAAAAACATGATTTATTAATCCTATATCATAAAGTCAAATTTATCTTTCCTAGCAATTTCCACTATTTAAATTAAATTTAGTTCATAACAATTACTCAAAATTATTATATCATTACCCAAATGACAATGTGAAGTGTATTCCGAAAACTCTATTTCTATAGTTTGACAAAGATTTTCCGAGAAACATTAACAATTTATTCAAGATCGTTCTCTTGCATTACAAATATATTGAAGCGCAGGACAGTGATCCAGATATATGGGGAACAGAAAAAACACGGGATGAGTTACGATTTCGGCTTCAGTATCTGAACGACTCCCGCTGCAAAAATCCCGACCGTAAATAGAATCCCTGTGGTTTGGTGTAGGCGCTCGAGCCGGTCTAACCGTTTCTCCAAAACTGACAAACCCTGTCGGTCTAGGTTTTCATCGCTGCTCCCATTAAAGAACCATTTAGCGATGCCTCCAGCAAATGCTGTCAAAGCCTGTTGATACAAGTTTTTGCCTGGCTCGTCATTGGGCTCGCTACTTTCCACGTGAGCTCCTCCCTTGTGTTTACAACGCACTTCACCATAACCAGGCTGATCCATGTCGAAGTTTCTCGAACCCAGATAGTCGTGCATCTCCCTCCACTGCTCTTCTTCGAGGATTCTTTCTGGGGTGATATTGAGGAGCGAAGGAGTAGGGCAATGGTAGTCTGTTTTCAAATGAGGCTGAGATTCTTGATTTAAACCTGAGAGGGTTCAACGGTAAAAGTTGGACAGGCCCTGCCAGAATGACTCTTGGCTTTCCAAGTCACACAAACGGCAGTTGTTTAATAGTTTGTTTAATCCCATTTTTACTGGCTAATATGGTGTCATCATGTTTATAATTAAAAATATATTAGTGTTGTTAGACTTTTGGATGTAAATTGTGTATAGAATTTATAAAACTTCCAAACTTCACACAGAGTTTAGTTTACATCCAGAAGTCATGACGAACTCTTAAAACCTATATACCATGATAAAAATATATTTTCAAACTCTCATTATAATTACAAAGGAATATTATCAATACAAAGAAATAAAGATGTGATGCCCCAATGTTTGTTGAACGGAATTGCTGAACAATTGAGAATACAAATAGCTCATTGCTTTAGCCTGAAATCACCATCCACAACTAATTGTGTGTTCAAAGAGTGTTCTCCATTTGGAATTTGGAATTGACCAAAAAAAATTCCAAAATGATACCTTAAAGACCTTGGGAATGAAGAGACTAACATTATAATCATTAAGGGAGTAATTATTGTGAGGGATAAATGCAACTAAAACATAAAAATGGAATAGAGAAACAGAATATGGAACCCAATGATAAACACTTAGGATCTACCAATAATAAAAACCATGCTCTTTCCTTGGCATGTATTGATGCTTCATCCCCAACTTGTTTAAATCACTATGACCACATAAGGGGATGAATGGAAAATTCAAGAGTTGACCAAGCAAAAAAAAGGAAAGAGAGCGTGTAGACTTCTTGATTTTGATTGTTTGTGAGGTTTCTTTTCCTCTCTCCAACATGTGAAACAACCATAGAGAAAATCCAGAACTCCAACTCTTCCTAGAGAAAATCCAGAACTCCAACTCTAATAAAGACTCTGAGATTTCTTTATCACTAAAACTATGAAAGATCCAATGAAGCTAAAGATTATGATAGTAGTGAGTGAGGAGAAAAACCAAAAGACAAAATGAAGTTCATTGTAAAGCCTTAGCATGAATCGCTTGTAGAATAACACCATGGTTACTATATCATAATGGAAGTTCACTGTAAAGCCTTAGCATGAACCCCTTGGAGAATAACACCATAGTTGCTATATCATAATGGGTGGAACAAATTGTATTACTAAAGATAATCATACAAAATGCTAGAAAATATGATTGAAACAAATTTTAAGCATCATTCAAAACCTTTATTAAAGATTGGAAATGCATAATTTGATACCCAATGACTAAGAGTCCAAGCATTTAAAGAAATAGATATTCCATACTTAAAAGAAACAGATATTGCATTAAGAGTATGTAAGTTTGGATTAAGAAAGAATAATTTGAAAATGAGTAACTAAAGTAATACTTAAAAAAAAAAAAAAAGAATGAAGGTCCTTTTGTGTAAGGACTCAAATAGAGAGGANGAAAATATGATTGAAACAAATTTTAAGCATCATTCAAAACCTTTATTAAAGATTGGAAATGCATAATTTGATACCCAATGACTAAGAGTCCAAGCATTTAAAGAAATAGATATTCCATACTTAAAAGAAACAGATATTCCATTAAGAGTATGTAAGTTTGGATTAAGAAAGAATAATTTGAAAATGAGTAACTAAAGTAATACTTAAAAAAAAAAAAAAGAATGAAGGTCCTTTTGTGTAAGGACTCAAATAGAGAGGAAGGGGAGAATAAATACAAGAGGAAGGTTATGGAATATTGTCCTATGATTTCTCAATCAACAATTGGTACCAACTTGAACCTAATTACAATTTTGTGACATAAACCAATCCAAATCACCATTTAAAAATAAACTTGGCCTCCAAGTGAAGCGCAATATATTTTGAATGGATGCTTGAGTGCAAATAAAAATGTAGGACATTAATTCAAACAAAAACTAATTGAACGAATGGGGAATGCATGGCCATATTTATTTATGAGAAAATTCAAAAACACATTGTATCATAATTCATTTTCTAACATACAATAGTGAATTTTATTGCATAAATGGTAAAACATATTAAACACTTATCCTCTAACAAAAGATAGTCCAAGAAACTACTGGTTGTGTCAAAGTGATTCACTGCCCAACCATAAACAATCATTATAGAAGCCACCAAAAATATTGGCTATGAGTCCACCGAGGAAAAGAAACCAACCACATGCTTACAACTCAATCAACCCAACCTATTTCTCTCATAACTTGGCAAACCTCTTGACTATGGATCACACTAAAGGCTTCATATGTAGTGCTCCTTTGCACTAACTCTACAAAACTCAGAAGTCATGAAATCTAACTAATAAATGACAAATGCTAGCATGATAGTAACTATAATCCAATCATTTTTTTACCACTAGAATATTAATAATTATACCCTAATAAACATACAAATAGTTTCTTTGGAAAAATTGACACAATTTCTCGATCAACTTAGTATCCTTAGAGAAAATAATTTGAAACAGACTCATTCACACAAGGTTCTCTTATAAATAAGTTATACTCATCCATAACCTAATGCTTACTAGCTCTTTGTATTTCCAAAATTCTATTAACACATGGGATTCACATTTTATCTAATCAACCCTCGAAGTAAACCATATTGCAACATTACCATAAAAAACTTAATAATTTGGTAAAAAATTTTACTCACAAGGTTCAAAGTTAGTCCATCCCTTAAATTCCATATGCTCGGTAATCTATTTTTGTTGAAGAAATAGAAAGAGCCTATTATTTTTTACAAGCTCATGTGACAAGTCTGGAATCATGACCAAAAACATAACTTGTAATAGACTTTCGATCATTAGGTTTTCCTACCCAATCGGAAGCAATTAAACCAACCAACAAAGGAGTCCCCCTTGAGCTATAATGTATATCAAACTAAACTATACCTCGTATATAACAAAGTATCTTATTTTCTAATTTCCAATGGCTCTCATGGGGTGTTTTCATAAAATAAGAAATAAGACCAACAATGTAGGAAATATTAGAATGATTATGAGTCAAATATACGAGGCTACCAACTGATTGACATTACAAAGTGGAATCTATATTGGGTGTAGAATAGGTGGCAACAATTTTGACTGTAAACTGAAAGGGAGATGGTGAAAACGATGAAGTTGGCTACATGCATACATAGGCTAGGAAACAAAGATTCCTTCCTAGGTTTTCAATACTTGGAGGAAAATAAATAATGAAAATAAGGGTCAATACTAGTAAGGATAAGGTCATCAACATAACGAAAAAAACATTATGTGATGGTTTCCTACTTTCTTGGTATAGACATTAGGGTTAGAATGACATCTAGAAAATTCAATGCCAAGAAGAAATCTATCCATTTTATCATACCAAGATCGAGGAGATATTTTAAGACCATAGGTAGATTTATCAAGGTGGTACACAAGGATGGAGCCATTCTAAACATAGGCAGGAGATTATTCCATGTAAATCTCCTCTTGCAAATACCCATGAAATAAGGTAGATTTAATGTTTGTTTGATGGACCTCCCATTTATGTGGGGCAAAAGGGACTAGAAGAAGGTGAATGGAATTCATTTTGGCTATAGGGGAGAAGTTTTCATTATAGTCAATGCCTTCAATTTGAAAGAATCCATTGGAAACTAATTGTTCCTTATGTCTTTCAACACTTACATCTAATACATACATAATTCTATATACCCATTTACATTTGATAAATTTTCTTCCATTTGGAATAGGTTCAAGATTCCAACTATCATTATCAATTAAGGAATGATGTTCTTCATTGATTGTTGTGTCCTAATATGGATGGAAAAAATCTTCTACAAATGTTTTTAGAACATGATTTTTTGAAACTTGAGCCAAAAGGGAGGAGGTTGACTAGAACTTTGAACTTGAACGATGTTTAACTATACGATCATCGACAACATCAACAACTACTTATCATGTTGTACAAAACCTTCTATGAATTTTTGGTGCTGGTGCAGTTTCATGTTCATTGGACTCAATAGGAGGAAGGTGAGAAGGTGGAGGTGGCTTTTCATCCTCACTTTTGTCATTTGAAGAAGAAACTAGAATAATATTTCTAGCTAGAAAGTTGGGAAGATAAGATGCCACATATATTGAATATGGCTCACAAGACAAAGATGGTACAATTGATGAATTAAACTCATAGGCCGAGAAATTTTCATCAAAATTAACATCTCTCCTAATAATTATTTCATTAAAATGAGGTTTAAGAAGTATATAACCTTTTACATCTCTAGAATATCCAACAAAATGCACCTCTCACTCTTCGGATGTAAATTTTTCCTCTTCTCATTAGGAATGTGAGCCTATGATTCACTACCAAACATATGTAAGTGTCTTACATATGGATTAATTTTAGCTCATGCTTCTTCTGGTGTTATATTTTTAAAATCCTTTGTGGGAGTGTGATTAACTATGTAATTATCACAATTAATGGCTTCCGCCCAATAATCAAGAATTAATCCCTCAAATTGGATAATACAATTTTCCATTTCCTTTAAGACTCAATTCTTTCTATCAACAACACCATTTTGTTGTGGTGTATATGGAACATTATGTTGCCTTTGAATGATCCATGCAATGCAGTAAGTTGTGAATTTCTTGTTCACATATTTTCCCCGATTATCTATTCTTAACCTCTGCATTTGATGTTCATATTATTTCTCTACAAGGGCCTTATAGGCTAAAAGAATCTTGAAGAATTGACTCTTGAGTTTTAATAAATAAACCCAAATTTCATCTAGAGAAATCATAAATGAAATTTAAGAAGTACTTGCACAAGGAGAAACAAGGAGAAGAAAGTGTACAACACAAATCACTATGAACAAGCTACAAGGTGGACAAGGTGTGCTAAGAAGCATGTTTGTCAAAAATGTATCAATGGTGTTTTTTATTATGCTTTTTGAGAACACAACTATCACAAACACCATCTATGCAAGAAACAAAAGGAAGACTAGTCACCATATTTTGATTACATAGTTTCTACAATGTGCAATATTTTAGATGACCATGATCCAGGTGGATATTGGTGGCCACCCACCTATTCCAATTGGCTCCTCATGTCTATTTTTTTTTAGCACGTCCTTATGTACTGCTTTATAATTGTGATTTCTACACTTCTAGGGTTGTCTAAAGCCCCACGCATTGTCCAAGTGGATACGGGTGGCCTCTCTCCTAATCCAACCGGCTTGTTTTGTATGTTTTTATGTCATCATATCTTGATGTACTTCTAGGGCTGTTTTGGGGCCCTAAACATTGTTTTTTTGACTTGCCACAATCAGACTATAGATGAAGTAAAAGACTACCGACATAATGTGTATTTCTCCAAAAGACCTTTCCAACGAGTTACCATGCACCAAAAACAGAGGTCATATGAAAAACTTATGACCCTAGGAAGTCGAGGTACCAAATTACACCAACTTACCCATAGGGTCCACATGACTTTTGGCATTTCACCTTCTAGGGTTAGGTTTTTGGATGTATATGGTTTTGGAATTCACAAGTAATATGAAAAGGGCCTATGGAGCCTCACTATACTCCATTCTGCTAAGATGGATGTGTGTAGCAGCCACATCTCTTCTCAGAGATAGCTACCACCATTTTCAGTTCTGTAGTTTTATAGTTTAAGCCTATTTCATGATTTAATAGAAGATATTGTTCACTAGATATTTTCTTTATTCTTCACATCTCTATGTTTGTTGTATTCAGTCTATTAATCAATTTGTTCCACTCCTAAATATGGATCAGTGGTATCAGAGCAGTCTGCTCTTCATTTAATTTTCTTCGTGCATGTCCCCGACAAGGTCTAGGTACAAGAAGTTGGGACTCGAACCAATCGATCCATTACCAGATTGACTGCGTCGAGCCCGACAAAAACCTATGGGAGATGAAAAGAAATATGATGTAGCAGGAGATCTTATTAAAATGTTGCTCAAGGAATCCCTTGCGCGAAAAATGAATGAAATGATGGACAACTTCGTACAGATCCTTTGACTGTTACCCACGGGAGAAGAATCTTCATCAAGCGGCCATGCAACCCCCTTCAAGGTATAGTTAAATTTTGATATTCCATTATTTGAATAACTGATAGATGTGGATGTTGTAGATAAATGGTTGAATTTTCTCAAAGGATATTTTTCGGTCCACAATTTTTTCGATAGGGAAAATATCACTTTTGCACTCCTCAAGGTATTTCCCCATGTTAAACACTGGTGGGATACTTACTCTGAGAAAAGGTTTGTGGAGGAATTTGCAATTTTTGTGGTGGCCCCCACATGGGATTCCTTTCGGGATGCCATTAAAGAACAATACTACCATGTTGGAAGCTACGAGGACCAATACACTATATGGACCACCCTATGTCAAGAAAGGGACTAGACAGTACTAGACTTCACCAATATTTTCCATACCTTATGCAACAAATTGGGTATCAAATATTTTGAGTGTCATCTAGTGCTTAAATACAGTGACTCTTTTCATAGATATATTCAAATAGAAATGAATTTCCTGGACATCGTCTCATTGGGCATGACTTATAGATACACTATCAAGATTGAGCATAAATTTAAGCAGAAATGGCGAGAGTTTGGATTTGCAAACCCCTCACAGCCGAAGTAGGGAAAAGGAAACCCCAACCCATACAACAAGGGACCAATTCAAGATGGCCACCCTTGGGACAATCCGTCCAAGACAAAACACAAGAAGGGAAATGATAAGACGAAGAAGGACACAGGAAAATGGTGTGATTACCATAAAAGTCCTTGGCACAACACCGACGAATGTCGCTCCAAGCAGTCCCTCATGGCTGATCTGAAGGCTTCTGAGTCAGAGGCTGATTATGATTCTGAGTCAAATCCTAAAGGAGGGAAGCAGATTATCGATGTTGAACCTATTACCATGGTCGCTACCACCAAATTCTGACCAAGTGAACCAGAAGAACTAGAGGAAGGGGAATGCCTCTTTCACTCGCATATGTGGGTCAAGGGGGCCCCTATTCATTTCATTGTTGACAGCAGTAGTCAAAAGAACCTGATTTCAACAGAGGTCATCAAGCATTTGGACCTGCCAACGACACCTCACCCGAATCCCTACACCATTGGTTGGCTTTGTCAAGGGATAGATCTTTGTGTTAGCCAATAATGTTGTCTTCCCTACGACATCAATCCTTTCAAAGATGAGGTATTCTGTGATATTTATCCCCTTGAATTTTGTGATGTTCTTTTAGGACAAACATATTTGTGGAAGCGTCATGTTGTGTATGAGTCTAGACCCCACAATGTTATTATTAATTTGGGTAGACAATTGTACAATATCCCATAGGTGGCACCGCCTACTTCTATTTCTTTAATCTCTACTAAGAAATGAAGTACGGTCATTTCACAGACGATAAATTTGTCTTCTTTGTGATCCATGCTCATAGTAAGCAAAAAGTCACCGCCACATCCATGGCCTCTACACAATGCCTCTCTTTGTAGCAGAATCATGTGGATGAGATCGTGGAAGAATACAAAGACCTCTTCACCTCATCTACAGGGGTACCGACACACTACCAAGTCAAGAATCCAATTGATATGACCCCTGGCGCACCTCTACCTAATGTACCTGTATATCGACACTCGATGATGGAGAATGAAAAAATCAGGAATCAGATCCAAGATCTTCTTCAAAAGGGTCACATCAGACCCAAATCCTCCCCTTGCAGAAGTTCAATTGTATTGGTGTAGAAGAAGGACTGGACTTGGCGACTTTGCATTGATTACAGAGCCTTAAACAAAATCACAGTCAGGAACCACTACCCCATTCCCAAGATTGATGACCTTCTTGACCAACTCAAGGGGGAAAATGTATTCAGAAATATTGACTTGATGTCTGGCTACCACTAGGTTCCCATCAAACTAACTGATGTCTGGAAGACAACCTTCAATTCTAAAGAAGGTCTCTACGAATGGCTAGCCATGCCATTTGGCTTAACAAATACATGAGCCATTTTCATGAGGTTGATGGATGATGTATTGAGACCCTTCACCAACTCCTTTGTGGTAGTATATTTGGATGACATCCTCATCTTCAGCAAAACGTGGGAGGAGCACATACGACATATTCAATAGGTTTTGAGCACTCTGCGGCAGCACAAGCTTTATGCCAAACTGGAAAAATTCTCTTTTGGAATGAATAGGTTCCAATACCTGGACTACATTGTTGATGAGAATGGGTTACATGTTGATCCAAATAAGATCCAATTCATCTGTTACAGGCCAAACCCGAATACACTGACCAAGCTTTGGATCTTCTTGGGACTAGCCAATTTCTACCGACAGTTCATGTTGGGATTCTCCATATTGCATGGACCCTCAGCTAGGTGACCAAAGGTGGTGGTAGGGCCAATTTTGTGTGCAGGAAGGAGGAACAATGATCATTTCATGATCTAAAACATTGCTTGTTCTCAACTCTAGTACTCTCCTTGCCCGATCTACAACAACCATTCAAGATTAAGACTGATGCATCTGACTATGCTGCAGGCATAGTTATCACTCAACACGAGCATCCTGTGGCATACCATAGTGAGACACTCTCTGATAATGTCTAGAAACTCCCCACCTATGACAAGGAAATGTATTCTATTGTCCAAGCCTATTGTCAATGGAAACATTACATTCTAGGGAAAGAGACGATCATACACATTGATAACAAGCCTCTGCAGTTAATACACATAGAGGGGAAATTAGAGAATGACCGCCATCAGAAGTGGTCCAGCTACCTATAGCAGTTCCAACTCAATATAAAGTATGAGACAAGTATCTCCAATCGTGACGATGATTTCCTCAGTCGGCCTCTCGTGGTTGCACTCACCACTATGCTCCATTCCTTTGGACTTGAAACATCGGAGTGGCCCCAACTTTATCAGCAAGATCCTTACTTCGCTACCACATATCAAATCTTAGGTACATGCACCATTGTTGCTAATTTTCACATTCAGGACAAACTTTTATTCCATCTGAGCCGTCTCTGTGTTCTTACAAGTGAGTGTGCAAAGCTGATTTGGGAATCCCACTACAGTCGGGTGGCAGGACATTTTGGCATAGAGAAAACTTTGGCCATCCTTCAAAAACATTTTTATTTGCCAAAACTTCGACAGGACGTTAACAATTATATCAAATACTGCAGTGCTTACACCATTTCCAAGCTAGGCATCAAGAAGAAATGATTATACACCCCTCTTCCTATTCTTGAGAAGCCATGGGAATCCATATCAATGGATTACATGTATGGTTTTTCATCCACCAAGAATGGTAATGACTATGTGTTTGTGGTCATTGATCAGTGTTCGAAGATGGCCATCCTCACAGCCCGTAAGAAGAATGTCATAGTGGAAGATACTGCCAATATCTTATTCGAACGAGTTTGGGTCCACTTTGGGATACCACAGACCATCATCTCTGACTGAGACAAAAAGTTCATCAGCACCTTTTGGTCAAGTCTCTGGTCTTTGTTGGACACTAAGCTCACAAAATCCACTACTTTCCACCCCCAAACTGATGGCCAAACCTAGGTCATCAATCAGATGATTGTGCACATCTTGCACATGTAAAATTCTAAGCATCCCCATACGTGGGACGAGAGTCTTCCATATGTCCAACACTGTTACAACAAGGCTCTCCATAGTTCCACTGACCATAGCCCATTTCAGGTGGGTCTGGGATTCCAACCCTTGGGAACCATTTATATTTCACTTCCTCTTACCACTGCACAGACAGACTCTTCCCCTGATCAGTCTACGATTGCCAAAGCCACTAAATTTGTTGAGAAGATTCAGCACATCCGTTAACAGGTCCATTATATTTTTCATAAATCCAATTCTAAGTACAAGAAACACCATGATCAACATAGGGTACCACACCAATTTTAGGTTGACGACATAATCTAGTTACATTTGCAGAAGGAGTGTCTCATCGGTCAACATCGAAAGCTTCGACCACTATGTTATGGGCCTTACATTATCACCAAGGTTGTGGGTAGCAATGATTTTGAGCTCAACACTCCACCCTTCCTTGGTATGCATCCAATATTCAATGTGAACCTCCTTTAAATATTTTTTCCACCATTATTGGACACCTATGAGATTGTTGAACAACTGACACCCACAGAGCTCAACCCTGATTGCATGGAACAAGAATCCACCAATCAAATAGTGGACAGACAGGTCAAGGGCACTCGCCAACAACAGATCCAACTTTATCGGGTTGTCAAGGCAAGGAAACTCCTACACCAAGGCAAGTGGATCACCTAGGGCCAAATATAGAAGAAGTTTCCTCACCTGATGGGGGAAATCAACACAATGGAGACCATTGCTTCCTAAGAGGGGAGTATTGTTTTAAATTATGAGCTTGATTTCTTATGCAGATTAATTCTTTTATTTTCTTCCACACTTTGATTCCATATTAATACACTTCAACAATACCAAATCATAACCAAATAGCAATAACTATGTAGATAAGTAAGCATGCACATCAACAAAACATATACCCTGGGGAAACCCTGTATAGGGAGAAAAAACCCAACAAACGATATTCCTTTATTGCATTAATAATGTAAGATCAATTACAAATATCCACCATGAATGTTATTCTCTTAAAGAGCTTGCCAAGATGACTCTGACCTGACAAAGACCTAAGAGACCTTGCTGAAATACTCCTCTGATATGCTACTTCTATTGTTGATATACAACACTGATATGATTTTGATATACACCTCTGATATGCAGCCTCTATTGCTGATATAAAACATTGATATGCTTCTTTGGTATGCTACATCTTTATCACTGATATGCGCCTCTATTGATTCACCCTTAACTTGCATATCAAGCTGTGTTGAAGAGAGGGGTCAACCTCTCCTTATATAGGATGAAGAGGAGAAGTGTATGGCTTGAAATATTAACTTGTTTGCATGCTTTAATCACAAGTCAGATCCATACTTTAGTTTGAACTTAGAACTAGACTTGAGACTAGTATGCTATAGTTCGAAAATAGAACTAGACTTGAGACTGGTATACTTTAGTTCGAAAATAGAACTAGACTTGAGAGTTCAGGTACAACTCAACATTACACTTTAGTTCAAAAATAGAACTAGACTTAATACTTCAATTACAACTCATCATTACACTTTAGTTCTAAAATAGAACTAGACTTGATACTTCAGTTCCAACTCAGTATTACGCTTTAGTTCGAAAATATAACTAGACTTAAGAATTTAGTTACAACTCGACTCTTTACAGGGCAATTCAAAATTATCTTCATCATGTATAATGTTAGACATTCGAACGCACTAGATCAATACATTTATATCATTTGCAATATTAGAAATATTGTTTGTTTTTAGCTCATAGGAATTTTATATTCAACCTAACTTTTTCTAGATGCCTTGACTTTTTCTCATGGCTCACAAGGCTTGTCTATGCTCACAGAGGTTGTATGTCCCCCCCAACTTTTGCATTAGACTTACATAGAATCTCATTCATCCTGACTTTTGGTTTGACTCACAAAGGTTGTACGTTCCCCCTAGCTTTTTTCAATACCTCACAAGACTGGTTGATTCTCCAAATCTCCCTAGCTAGCCTCAGGGTGATCCATATGGCCTCTCATTGGATAATGATTGTTGATGCTACCAAATTTAACACTATCTCTTAGTGAGGGAGTCATTCTCAGCCACACCAAGCTTGCCTCTCAGTTGAACAAACTGTCTCGATGTCAGAGGCTTGGTCAGGATATCCGCTACCTCCTCGCTCGTGGCTATGTACTGTAACTTTACATTTTTTCTCTGGACCAAGTCTCAAATGTAGTGGTACCTCATGTCAATATGTTTTGACCTATTGTGAAATACTGGGTTCTCTGTCAATTTTATGCAACTTTGATTATCACAGTGAACCATCGTCGTCTCGAGCTTGTCACCAAACAACCCAGAAACCAATTTTTCGAGCCATACTGCTTCCTTGCTAGCATCACTTGTTGCAATGTACTCAGCCTATGCTATACTCTATGCAATGGATCCTTTCTTTTGACTTGACCAAGAGATCATAGCGGATCCTAAACTAAAGTAGTATCCAGAAGTACTCTTATGATCCACTGGGCTTCCTTCCTAGTCAACATCTACATACCCATGCATAAATAAACCACCATTGGATGTATATATCAGACCATAAGTAATGGTGCCTCTGATATATATCAATATGTGCTTTGTTTCCACCCAATGTCTCTATCTCAGTTTAGTCATGAATTGACTCATTGCAATCACTGCATAGCATATATCTGGCCTAGTGTGGATCATGTACATCAATGATCCAATCATCTTCCTATACATGGTGGGATCTACCAAATATGAACCTGTATCAGAATCATGCAGCTTCCTCAGGTTTGTAATTATCGGAGTAGACATGGATTTGCAATCCATCATACCAAACCTCTTTAGTACATACACTGTGTATTTTCTTTATTCCATAAATATCTCCCCCTATCTTTTCCATACTTCCAATCCTACGAAGTAATGCATCAATACTAAGTATTTCATCTCGAATTATGAGTTTATCTCCCTCTTACACCAGGCTATTAGCCCTTCATCTCCTGTTAGAAAGAGATCATCAACATACATGATTAGTATAACAAGTTGGTTACCTCTTACCTTGAAGTATAGATTTGCATTGACATCAATTTTATGAAAGCCAGGATTTTAAGAAAGCCATCAATCATGTCATACCAAATTCTAGGAGCCTGCTTAAGACCATACAAGGCCTTAGCTTGAATACATGAGTGCCTTTTTTATGTACTACAAAACCGTCTAGTTGTTCCACAAATACCTCATGTTCAATCCTTCCATTCAAGAATGATTTTTTTACATCCATCTGATGTAGCTTCTACCCAAGAACGAGAGCTAAAGCAATAAGAGTTTGAATGGAGGTATACCTGGCTATAGGGGGAAAAGTCCCTTCGTAGTAGATTCCTTCTTTATAAGTGAAGCCTCTGGCTACAAATATTGCTTTTAACTTTTCCACACTTCCATCAACTGCATGTTTGATCTTATAGATCCATTTGGAAGAAACAATTGATTTTTCTTTTGGCCTCAACACAATGTCCCAAACATTGTTCTTTATAAAAGACATGTATTCCTCAAGCATGGCATCCTTCCATACTTGTAATTTATCTTATTCTTCAAATGAACAAGGTTCGACATCACTAATGTTGTTCATCAGTGAAACATAGCCTCCAAACCTATGATGCCTCTTCCTTTCCCTGAAATTTCCTTTGGGAGCAGCTATCCTTTCTGCTTTCCACACTATTTCTTTAAGCCACCCTGGCTTCCTTTTAGCTGGAGGTTCTTCAAGAGTTATTTCTAAAACTTCAAAAGGTTCTAGGGGCTCATTACTTATCCCTTCACAAGGTTGGCCCCTCAGATCATCTGACTCTTCATTTTTAGAAGAGGGTGAAGCTGGCTAAACTACATCTGATTCATGTTGAAGCTCTTTGGATTTATTAATTATGGCTTCCTCATAGAAAGTCACATCTCTTCTTACCTATATTTTCCTATGACCTAGTAGATAAATCCTATAATCCTTGGAGTTCTCATTGTACCCCACAAAACCCCTTTCTTTTCCGAGGGTTCCATCTTTGTCCTCTTTTCCTTAGGGACATGAATATACACATGACACCCAATTATCCTTAGATTCCCTACTTCAGTTTTGATCCCTGAGAAGACCTCTTCAGGAGTCTTGTCCTTCAAGATAACATGTGGACACCTGTTTTGAATATACATAGCAGTGGAGGTATCTTCTGCCCATAAAGAATTTGGYAGATCCTAGTCAAACATCATTGTTTTTGTTGCCTCAAAAATTGTCCTATTTTTCCTCTCAGCAACTCCATTTTGCTGAGGGTTATAAGGATTATGATGTGTTTCCATGTCTTCTTTTCAATAAAGGTTTTAGAYTCTTTGAATTTATCAAATGTGTCACTTTTAGATTGAAGGAAATATATCCAACATTTTCTTGAGTAATCATCAATAAAAATGACATAATACAAACAACCACTGAGTGAAGGAGATGACATGGGACCACATACATCAGAATGAACCGGATGTAAGAAGCCTTGAGCTCTGTTGTCACTACTAGGAAATTCTCTCTTTATATTTTTACCTAGCATGCATCCCTTACAAATTTCATTTTTACTAAGAGAAATAGAGGGCATGCCACATACCATGTTCTATAGATCTGGAAGAGCTTTGTAATAAAGATGTCCAAGTCTTCTGTGCCACAACTCACTAGAGCTAGTCGCATCATGAGCCAATGCCTGAACTAACTGTCTTGACATGAAGTACAGTCCTCCACTGTGAGTTCCAATGGGTTCTGATGTACTTAAGTGGCTATATTTAGCCCATAGTAATGCCTTCATGTCCTTGAAGATCACCTAATATCCATTGTCCTCAAGGGTTTCAAATGATAGTATATTCTTCTTGAGCCCTGGAACATATAATACTTCATCAACATGAAGTATAGCCCCATATTCCAATTTGAAGGAGATAGAGCCTACTCCCTCTATCTTGTAACATTTTTCATCCCCAATCTCAACATGCTCTGCAAAATATTTTGTCTCAAAATCTGAGAGGATCTCCTTGTACCCTGTCATGTTCTTTGATGCACCACTGTCTACTAACCAAGTTTTTGGCCTCGTGAAAACTGAACTGGATAAGGTATAAACCAAGTAATATTCTTTTCTATTTTCTTTCTCATTAGAAGAAGTTTTATGATTTCTTTTGGATTCATCATCCTCAATAGTTGAGGCATGATGTTTCCCTTTCCTTGGATATTTCTTTCTAAACCAACAATCTTTAGAAAAATGACCCAACTTATTAAAACTAAACCATTTAATCTTAGATGTATCAATATTCTTTCCTTTGAATGTACCTTTGGTGTTTGGCTTCCTCTGAGAGACTTTCTGGAAAGTGCCTTTCTTCTTTCCCTTGAATATTGATGCTAAATATGAGTGCTCCTCTTTCATGGCTCACTCCTGGTAGTTGTGCGACTCTCCTCTTGGAGGAAATCATGCCATAACCTCTCAAAAGTGGGTTGAATCTCTCTCCCACTTACACTGGATAAGAAGGTCTCCCATGAGGAAGGAAGACTGTAAAAAATGGTCGACACTAAATCATCATTGTCCACTGTCACCCCTGTGACCAAAAGTTGATCTCTGATCTGGGCTATCCTAGAATGGAAAGATGCCACTGATTCACCTTTATCCATCTTCAAATACTTAAGCTTGTGATTAAGTTTCCTCTTTTGACTTTGAGCCTATTTCTCATACAAATTCACCAAGGTATCCATACAGTCCTTGGCAATCATTAACAGAGTCATTGCAGGCATTATACTGTCTTTGACTGAGTCAAAGATGATTCACTTGGCCTTTTCTTGAATCTTCCTGAAGGCCGCTCTTCTTGCATTATTCATGAGTTCCTCCACCACTGTGGTCACATACTGCTCAAGATCATGCTTCTACAAGATATTTGTTATCTGGAGCTTCCACACATTGAAGTTGGTAGCTCCTTCGAGCCTATACTTGACCCTGACTGAAATGGAGGATGCCATGGAATTCACACTGGAAAATTAATCAAGCTATCTTGGATCTGTGTGTACCTATTGCTGCACTTCAACATGCTTAACACACCCTAAGCTATGATACCATGTTAAATTATGAGCTTGATTTCTGATGTGGATTAATTATTTTATTTTCTTCAACACTTTGATTCCAGCTTAATACACTTCAACAATACCAAATCATAACCGAATAGCAATAACTATGTAGATAAGTAAGCATGCACATCAACAACACATATACCCTGGGGAAACCCTGTACAGGGAGAAAAACCCCACCAAAAGATATTCCTTTATTGAATTAATAATGTAATATCACTTACAAATATCCACCATTAATGTTCTACTCTTAAAGACATTTCCAAGATGACTCTAACCTGAAAAAGACCTAAGAGACCTTGCTAAAATACTCCTCTGATATGTTTCTTATATTGTTTATTTACAACAATGATATGATGCTAATATACACCTTTGATATGCAGCCTCTATTGCTGATATACAAAACTGATATGCTTCTTTGGTATGCTGCCTCTTTATTACTGATATGCACCTCTATTGCTTCACCCTTAACCTTCATATCAAACTCTGTTGAAGAGAGGGGTCAAACTCTGCTTATATAGGCTGAAGAGGAGACGTGTATGGCTCGAAATAGTAACTTGTTTGCATTCTTTAATCATAACTCATATTGATACTTTAGTTCAAACTTAGAACTAGACTTGAGACTGGTATGCTCTAGTTCCAAAATAGAACTAGACTTGAGACTTCAGTTACAACTCAGCATTACACTTTAGTTCAAAAATAGAACTAGACTTGAGATTGGTATACTTTAGTTTGAAAATAAAACTAGACTTGTGACTTCAGTTACAACTCAATGTTACACTTTAGTTAAAAAATAGAACTAGACTTAAGACTTCAGTTACAACTCAACATTACACTTTAGTTCTAAAATAGAACTAGACTTGATACTTCAGTTGCAACTGAGCATTACACTTTAGTTCGAAAATAGAACTAGACTTAAGACTTTAGTTACAACTTGACTCTTTACAAGGAAATTCAAAATTCTTTTCATGGTGGATAATGTTACACGTGCCAACGCACTAGATCAATACATTTATATCATTTGCAATATTAGTAATATCATTTGTTTCTAGCTCATAGGAATTTTATATTCAACCTAACTTTTGCTAGATGCCTTGATTTTTTCTCATGGCTCACAAGGCTTGACTAGGCTCACAGAGGTTGTATGTTCCCCCTGAATTTTTCACTAGTCTATCTATGCTCACAGAGGTTGTACGTTCCCCCTAAATTTTTCACTAGACTGTCTATGCTCAAAGAGGTTATACGTTCCCCATGAATTTTACATTAGACTTACATAACATCTCATTCATCCTGACTTTTGGTTTGACTCAAAGAGGTTGTACGTTCCCCCTAGATTTTGTCAATACCTCAAAAGATAGTTTGATTCTCCAAATGTCCCTGGATAGCCTAAGAGTGGCCCATATGGCCTCTCATTGGAGAATGATTGTTGATGCTGGAAAATTTAATAGGTTGATCCAGGTGGATATTGGAGGCCACCCACCTATTCCAACTGGCTCCTCGTGTCCATTTTTGTTCAACACGTCCTTATAAACTACTTTAAGATTGTGAGTTATACACTTATGGGCATTTCTAAATCCCCACACATTCTCTGGGTGGATATTGGTGGCCTCTTGCCTAATCCAACCAACTTGTTTTGTATGTTTTCATGTCAGCATATCTTGTTGTACTTCGAGGGCTATTTTGGGGCCCTAAACATTGTTTATTTGACTCTCCATAGTAAGATTGTAGACAAAGTCAGAGTTTGATGGCAGAATGTGTATTTATCTAAAATACCTTTCCAATGACCTATCATGTGCCTAAATCGAAGGTCATATGCAAAATTTACAAACCTAGGAAGTTGAGGTACCAAATTACACCAACTTACTGATAGGGCCCACATGACTTTTGGAGTTTCACCTTCTAGGGTTTTGGAATTCATGAGTAATATGAAAAGGGCCTCTGGAGCCTCATTGCAATCCATTCTTCTCAGACAGATGCACGTAGCATCCACATCTCTTCTCAGAGATAGCTACCACCATTTGAGCAAGTTTATGTTCTGCAGTTTTACAGTTTCATCCTATTTCATTATTTAATAGAAGGTATTGTTCACTGGATATTTGTGTTATTATTCCTATCTCTTTTTTTATTGTATTCAGTCTGTTAATCATTTAGTTCTGCTCCTAAATCCGGATCAGACCAACTATTCATGCCATTGTTTTCTCAAGTCATTATTTTGAGCAATAAAAACTGATGGAACATATGATGACACAAAGTTGTCAAATTTGTACAATGTTATAGAAATTTTTTCCACACTCCATGCATATTTATTTGATGGCCTTCCAATTAGGGATGATTTTAGGGGCTAAATTTCGCTCATGGGCTAATTTTCCATGGTTTTTCCAAAAAAGAGATTCGTTATTTTAAAAATGATTCACCCAAATCCTATAGGATAAAATTATTTTACCTTAAAAATCACCAAAATTTATAAAAACTATATAGAATCCTTAGAAATCTGAATATTTTTACAAAAATATCGCCAAACATTTATAGTTGGTATATGAAGGATTAGTAAGATTCGCCAAGGTTTCTACATTTTAAAATAAATTTCCATCCTTAAAATCATCCCTGCCTTCCATTTCCCTCTGCAGTCACATTACCCCATTTTTTCACTCCAGAGCTAAATATACAATTTTTTGTCCATATACACAGGCCCTAGTTAGACTACTCATGTATACGCAAGTTTCTCCATTGCAACCCACATACATCAGGTTTTGTGCTCAAAAATTAAAAATCTGTTGGGTTTCCATGCCATGTCACGAGATCCATGATCCTTGACCTTCCATATGTTGGAAATGCTCCGACCTGACCTTTCAATTCTATTTGGAGGCTATAAATTGAGACATATACAAGACTTGAACAAACACATCATTAAGAGAAAAGACACTTTGGAGAAATTTCACTTCATATTGAGTCTGTATCCCTTTGTCCTTGAAATCCTCAACTCTTTGTGTTTAGCTCCCAAGCTCTTCCTATCTTGAGATGGAGAACCTCATTGAATCTAATTACTTGTGAGCTTGCCTTTGTGGAGGATTGAAGTGGTGAAGGCCTAGTTGGAGGGACTTGGTTTCTCGATTATGATATGTGTTGTTACATAATTTTGTCACTTATGTATTTCAGTTGATTACATTAATAGAAATACTCTTTCATCGTCCAATTATATGCTACAAATATTTACATTACTTTCCTTGGGTATATTTGGTATACATGTTTTAATGGATTATGCTAGTTTATATTCTAACTTTCTATATAATTTATAATGCTTGTATATCTTGATTGTTGAGGACAAGTTGTAGGAATCAAGATTTCGTTCGTGAGCTCAGCTGAGGTCTTCTTCGGATGTCTAGACGAGATAGGAACTTAGCCTTCTCTTGTTAGAATTTATATTTTCCTAACATACTTGAGTTTAGAGTTGATTTCTAGGTGTCATTCCATCTGTTGTGGTTTACCTCTTCCCATAGATATTTTCCTTGTAACGTAATTGGAAACTGTGCAGGGGAAGATATCCATTTTGGGGTATTGGGTGATTTTTCTCCTCCATTGCTCTATGTTTTCCTGAGTTTTTGTGTCACATGTTTCTTAACAACCTTTGTTTTTATTTTCATATGAGTTTCTTGGCCTGAACCTTGCCTCAATAGTGTCTTCTTTGACATACATGGGTTTTCCATTGATAGTTGCATACATATGGGAGTTGTCAATTCTTAGGGTGTTTACATATGCCTATATTCCCCTAACAATTGTGTACACTATTTTTTTAGCCTTTTTGGTTGAGTTTAGTGTTTGGTGGGTGACTTTTGTTGGTTTCTGAGACTTCTTGGGTCCATGTATTCATTTTTGAGTGGCTACAGAGTGAAAGGAAGCCGCATTATTGGTGAATATTTTGGGAAAAATCATTTCGTGTCATTTTTCTCATTTTTTCTCCTTGCATTTGGGTCTGGGTAGTCACTTATTAGTGTCCTGCTTGGATTGTCTCTTTGTGCTTGCAGTAGGGTATTCTTGGAGGTTGTTTATTCATTCCTTGCATTTTCATTTTGATATATTGAAAATACAAATATTTTTCTTTTTTCATTTTACCTAGAGCATTTTCACTTTTGGCTGAATTATATTAGTTTTGGCATGTTAGGAAAGATTGCAGTTCATTGAAATTATAGAGATTGATTTCAAATAACAACATTTAGAAGCATACCATATCTTTGAAAACTCAAGACTAGTCATTATAAGTGTTTTTATATTTTCTTTTTTTGTGTTGAGTCATCATACCATCCATTTCACGATCACACCTCTTGAGTAAGAAGAAGACATTAAAAATAATGTTGAATAATTAAAATTGATTAGAAACAATTTTATTTTTTAGGGTACACAAAAAAGTGTAGGACCTAGGGCCTTGGAATATGATTTTGTGAGTAAACTTTTCCAAGGATATAAAACTCAATGTATGTGTTTGACCAAGGAGTGGTGAAAACCATTATGTAATTGGTGTCCTCAATAGTCAATGCTCACACCAGAGTTAATCACGAGGTTGCATGAAGTTGGTTGCAGATATATCGCTCTAATACCTTCCTAGCATCATATATATTTATGGGGTTCTATTCGTATATGGGGGTTTCACTAATGCCTTTACCTCATTGAGAGGTTTTTCTTTCGAGATTTAGAGATTTTATACCCTTCCCGTATGGTGGAACAGACTTGTGACTGCTCGCCTGAGCATTGGGTATACCATGGTGAATTTTGTTGCTTGACCTAGGTAGACACATAGGTTACTTGTAGGGATTATTCTACTATTACCCTGGGTCATATAGGGATCGAACATCACACATACTTTATGGAGGATTTTCTCTCTAGAGGAATCTAATCTAATGTGTTTTGAAGCCTACGAGGGCCCTTTTAACTGGTTATGTTACCTCCACTCTATTGTTCGAGAGTATCATCCCCTCTTGGGATAGGCATACCTTCTTTAGTTTAGGAGGTCCCTTCAACCATTATATCATGTTTGTGTGCATTGGATTTCATATTTATTTAGGAGTGTTCTCTTTGATTATTATTTCTCCTTAGGATTTTTAACATACCCAACCACCCACAACCTGTGCACGCTAACTTCAAGTCCCCTTCTGGACTAATTTTGACTTCTGATACATTTTTAATTAATAAATATTCATGAAATATTCACATGCATAGATCAAGATTCTAATATAACATAAAATAAATGAACCATATGTCATTCACAACAATAACCAACAAGCAATCATATTATGGATACAAATTTCATAGATAAATAATTACACAATGAAAATAATATACAAGTCAATGGAACCATGACATAGAACACTTATCTTTAATGAAATGAATCACCAATTGGATGTAAACCAAGGAAGTTCCACCCAACTGTAGACAATGCTGTTACAAGTCTCAACAACAATGTCACCCCCAATCCAGGGCTATGAATCCATAAGGATGATTCTAGAGTTTCACTCAGCTTCCCAAAATAGTCATCACTCAAGCTCTCACAGGATTCTCATCACACACAACAATCCAAAGTACACCAACTCTCTTCTACCTATCCTACACAACCTAAGAGAATGGACCCCCTTCTCTATCACGCAGTCCCTTAGGCTATCCACCTCCTTCAACGGATCCAATGCATATGGCCAAGAATCTCCATGATGGGACTCTCAGGATTTGCAGTTGTGGGAAAAAATTAACACATGCCAATGCATCTCAGACATGTAGGAATTAATTCATGGATGGAATACACCAGTAGTCATTACTCCCAACCAAACCATGTCTCCTCTCCAAGTATTCATTTTTCCTTCTCAAGCCAAAACATGAAGGGAGAATGAAGAATGGTTGAATAATGAATTGAGACGGAACATAAATGGACAATGTGAACAATAACAACAAACAATGAGTGAGTGAGTGAGTGTATGAATGAAATGAGTGAAGAATAAGAAGCATCCCCTAAACAACCCACAAGATGGGTTTATATCTTTACTTGCAAATCAAGAACCCCATGGCCTTCCCCAAGAATCTCATGTAACCACTCCTCTCCATTAAAAAATTATGGGTAAATAAAAATATTAAATAAGCATGTATGCCCTCAAGCCCCCTCTCTTGTGGATTCATAGCCCCCTATAACTCTTGTCCTTTTCCTTCTAGCAACCAATGATGTATTTATTATTAATAATGATCAAAACATTACATTTCCTAGGCACACTGGCCTCTTTTAATTGTTTGGGCACCTTGTCCTTTCATAGATTAACAAAATACATTATTTAATACAAGGCTAAAAAACTGGGGTATTACATTACCCTCCCCTTATTTTGGCACTATCCTCAATGCATATACAAAATAGAAATCAAAATTTCAAAATTTATTCAAAAAGTTGTGGGTACTCTGCCAACATGGCATCTTCATTCTCCCAAGTAGCATCTTCAGAACTGTAGCAAGTCCACTAGAATTTTACCAGCTCTATAACTCGATGTCATAGAATTTTGAATTTTTTGTCCAATACTCGCATTGGCTGGACTTGAAATCCTCCCTTTGTCTCTACATGAGTAAGATACTAATCAATAACATGGTTATGATCATGTACATCTTTTTTTTTAGAAAAGAGACATTAAATACATTATGCACATTCATGGAAGCAGGCAATGCAAGCATGTATGCAACTGGCTCTATTCTGTCCAATATCTCAAATGGACCACAGAATATGGCTTCTATCTTTGTACAACTACCCAAATTCAAAGAACTCTTCTTGGGATTCACTCTTTAAATAATATGCTCCCCCACTTTAAATTCTATAGTTGTCCTATTCTTATCTGCATAAATTTCCTTTCTATCTTGAGCTTCCTTTAAATTCTTCTTAATTCTAACCATTTGGTCTTTCATATCCTTGAGAAATTATGGCCCAAGTACCACTCCATCTATTGGGTTGTCCCAACTCACTGTATTATTTCATTTCCTACCATAAAAATCTTCAAATGGGATCATTTTAAATGAATCTTGATACCCGTTATTATAGGAAAACTCAACCAAGTGCAAGTAATCTTCCCACTTAAATGGCTTATCCATTACATACGTTTTCAACATGTCTTCAATTAGTTGGCTGACTCTCTCTATCTTCCCATCTGATTGTGGATGGTATGTTGTGCTAAAATTCATATTTATACCAAATCCTTTAAGAAATCCCCTCCATAAATTTGAAGTAAAATTTGTGTCTCTGTCTAAGACAATTTCCTTAGGTATCCCATGCAACCTAGTGATCTCCCTCATGTAAATTTCTGCAATATTAGTTGTTGTATGAGTTGTTTTTCACAGGCAAAAAATGAGCATCCTTTGTGTCCACTTCCTACTTCTGGTTTCTCCTTCAATGCAAATTCTACTTCTTCTTATAATGGGGGCTTATTGATTCTAGATAATATTATCATATGGATAAGGATAAAGACATATTTTCTACTCTAAATGAATGTAACACCAAGAACATATTTGTTGGCAATGATAGATCTCTTAGTTTTGTAGGATATGTAACCATTCAAGTATATAATGGTAATCTCAATGATGTATTACATGTTCCAAGTATTTCATGTAACTGTCTATCAATATATCAAATCACTCATTTAGGTGAAGGTAAAACCATATATTATTCACCTCACAAAGTTGTAATCAAGGACCTCAAATATCCTCAACATGTTCTTGCAAATGGAATTGTTGATGATATTAACAGGTTGTACAAGTTTGAAAACTTTGAGTCATCATATTTTCATCAATTTTTGTTGTTCATAACGATGACTTGAGAAAACTTTGGCATGAACGGTTTGTTCATCTAAATGATCACTCATTGCGACAACTATGTAATCAACAAATGGTGACTGGTCTTCCTCTTGTTTCATGCAGAGATGGTGTTTGTGCCAGTTGTTTCTTGAAAAAATCATCGGGATAGTTTTGACAAATGTTCCTCTTTGCATGCCTGGGGCCATTTGAAACATGTTCAAATGACTTGGGTGGTTCACTTTCTTCTCCTTTTTGTGTGTGCAAGTATTTCTTAACTTTCGTTGATGAATTTTCCAAACATACTTGGATTTACTTATTAAAACTTAAGAGTGAATTTTTTAACATGTTTCTGGTTTGCGAGTCCCTTGTAAAAAAGTAATATGGACATCAAATTCAAATATTAAGAAAAAATAAAGGAGGTGAATATGTGAACAACAATTTTACAAGTTACTTCACTACATAGGGCATCCAAATGCAGCACAATGTTCCATATACACCACAACAAAATTGTGTTTCTAAGAGAAATAACCGCACATTAAAAGAAATGTATAATTGTATGATCCAATCTAAGGGATTAAGTCTAAAGTATTGGGAGGAATCCATTAACTGTGAAAATTACATAGTAAATTGCACTCCCACAAAGGCTCTTAAAAATATAACACATGAAGAAGATTGGACTAAAATTAAACCAGATGTAAGTCACTTCCATGTATTTGGCAGTATAGCATGGGTTCATATTTCTGATGAGAAAATGAAAGCATTGTAGCCTAAAAGTGAGAAGTGTATATTTTTTTGTTATTCTGAAGATGTCAAAGGTTACAGACTTCTTCAACCACATTGTATTGAATTTATTATTATAAAAGATGTTAAATTTGATGAAAATCTCTTGGCCTATGAGCCTAATTCGATGATTTTCCCTTCTTCATCTTGCGATCCATATTCGGTGTTTGTGCCCTCTTCTATCCCTATTCTAGTTTATTTTTTAGATGATGAATGTGAGAATGAAAATCCACCTCTTCTTGCTCACGTTCCTTTAGATGAGTCCATTGAACTTGAACCTAAACCAACACTAACACCACTTCTTCCTAGATGGGTTCGTTTAACACGAGAAGCAATTGGTGATGTTGTCGGTGATCCTTAATATCAACATTGGACACACTAACAATTTCAACAAGCCTCTTATCTTTTGGATCAAGTTTGAGAGACTCGTGATCCAAATACATTTGCAGAAGCTTCAAGTCATGTAGATTGGGATATATAAATGAATGAAGAGTATCGTTATTTAATGGAAAATGATACTTGGTATCTTTTACCTCTTCTGAAAGGAATAAAACTTGTTAGTTGTAAATGGGTCTATAGAACTAAGTATGCATGACATGGAAGTGTTGAAAGACACAAGCCTCAGTTAGTTTCTAAAGGATTTTCCCAAGTTGAAGGAATTGACTACAATGAAACCTTTTCCCTTGTCACTAAAATGAATTCCATCTTCCTTGTTCTTTCCCTTTCTACCTCACATAAATTTTAGGTCCATGATATGGATGTTAAATCTGCGTTCTTGCATGGGGATTTTCAAGATGAAATATACATGTAACAACCTCCTGGCTATGTCCAGAATGACTTTAGCCTTGTTTTTCGCCTTAATAAATATCTTAATGGTCTTAATAAATCTCCCCAAGTTTGGTATGCCAAAATAGATAAATTTCTTATTGACACTGGATTTTCCAGATGCCATTTTGATCTTAATGTCTATACCAAGAAATTATGAAACCATCTCATAATCCTTGTCCTTTATGTTGATGACATTATCCTTACTGGTAGTGACTCAAAAATTTTAAACCATGTGAAAACCAACCTTAAGAAGAAATTTGAAATGATAGACTTAGGATTTTTACACTATTTCCTTGGCCTCCAAGTTTTCCAAACAAAGGACCGAATTTATATTTCCCAGTCTAAGTATGCTTGTGATATTCTTTGTTGTTTCCACATGGACGAATGTAAACCAACCCCTTCTCCCTTCCATTGTGGAGTCAATATTGCTTCCACTTGTACTTCTCTCGAAGTTGATGCCACTTTGTACCGTCAATTAGTTGGTATCCTCTTATACTTGACTCATACACATCCTAATCTTTCCTTTCTTGTTGGTCTTGTTTCCTGGTATATGAAAACACCCCAGGAAAGCCATTGGAAAGAAGTGAAAATGATACTCTAGTATGTTCGGGGTACAATTCAGTTCAAGATACATTATAGTTTAGGGGAGACTCCTTTATTAGTTGATTTCACTGATTTAGATTGGGTTGGTGACCTTGATGATCAAAATTCTACTGGAGGTTATGTTTTCAGCCTTGGTTCAGGACCTGTCACTTGGGTTTGTAAGAAACAACATGCTATTGAAATTTCTTCAGTAGAAGAAGAGTACCAAACAATGGTAAAGGTGGTTTAGGAATCCTTGTGGCTTCGAAAAATCCTTTTAGAGTTTGGATTCCAGGAGAAGCATTCAACCATCCTTTGGTGCAGTAATCAGAGTTCCATCAATCTCTCCAAAGACCAAGTTCAAAATCAATGCAACAAACACATTGAGCTAAAAATTCACTTCATCAAAAAACTCATTCATCATCGAGTTATTGAAGTGCTCTTTTTCCCTACAGAATATCAAGTTGCAGACATTTTCACAAAGTCTCTTACAGAAGTGAATTTTTCCAAATTTTGATCTATGTTAGGAGTTCACAAAGTTGTCATTAAGGGGAAATAGATTTAATGAATCCTTTTTTTAGCACTGAGATTCACTCTCCGATTGCATAGAAGGTAATCCCAGTACCCATCAGGTTATATGTCACAATGAGTAATTTTAAAGAGGTCAAATGGATAAGACTCAAGATAATATTGTTTTAACTAAGAAAACTAGACTAGCGTGCACAGGAAACTGAGGTCTTGATCAACTTCAGTGAGTAATTTGTAGTAAAGGTGAGTAGAAGGAATACTTTGGTGAGGAAAGTGTAGAGGTCTTCTATGGACATCAGGTCTTCAAGTGACCTAAGGAGGAAGAAATTTAAACCTAAGATCCTCTTAGATTCAAAGTTTCAGGAAACTGAAGAACACTATAACAACATTGTAATAAAAAATTCATCACAATACAACTATAACAATCCATGTGAATCCTTCAGTCATGGAAACTTCAGTATCACTTGCAAATAAGATGCAGAAGAAAGATAAATTATATTAAATAAGAAGTATCAAATCAAGTTACATACCCAAAGAACTAGTGTGCTTCATCAAAACCTTGCAATGCGACAACCTTGCTCAACCATCGACCATAAAAAAATAACAAAACTGAATGTTTATACTTAGAACAATTCAACACTACATTCAAAGCTTTGAGTTGGTGAGTTCTCTGTCAGACTGAACGTGCATGCAATATTTAGTTAGACTACCCATGCAGTCTTCTATCAGACACGATCTTTAGATTTGTCGGTCTATGTCTTCTCTGTCAGACTGTGCATGCAACTCTTTGTCAGACGCGATCTCAGGGATGCCAATCCTTTCTTGATTTCCATTTATGTGGTGAGACGAGGTTTCAAATACCTCTCTCACCTTCATTAACTATCTACATCGAGATCATGATGGGCCTGAACCAACACGACACCTTGAATACGTTCCGACCTTGCTCTGCTCCTTTTCCATCTGTATCTTTGTTGGACATTTGCAGAGCGATTTGGAAAGCAGACGTGGAGGAGGATGATGGTGAGTGGGAGAGGTGATTGGCATGACATAAAATGGTAGGATGAGTGAATGATGGCCATGTGGAAGGCTATGGTTGGCAGAGCGGTGACTGGGAATGAGTGAGCAAAAGAATTCAAGGAGGATGAGGTGTAAATGCGTGAAGATGATGTGGTGAGGGGAAAGGATATGGTGGTAAAGAGATGTGATAGGTAGTGAAGGTGACATAGAGGAAATGACAAATGGTGGTGGAGATGACATGGGGAGAAAGTGGAAGAAAATTGTCGGAAGGTGAGGGGGGGAGATGACAACGGGGAAGGGATAGGTGTGTAGTCAAGCGAGTGGAGGACTGGTGTCAGTGAGAGCGCGGGTGGTATAGGAAGGCGGTCTGGTGGTTTACTCAGAGGGGGGTAGGCGGTAAACGGTAANGGGGGCCTTGTACTGGAAAACCACCAACTCGGACCCCCCCCCACCATTAAAGGTAGAAAGTTTGGGAGGGATATGATATTTTATGTGGGTCCTAGACTGAGTTTTCCATGCTCGGTCGCTAAGATCTGCGCTCTCCTTAGCACAACGCACCAAGATATCAAATCGCCCAAGAACTTAGGATAAAAGCATAAAGTGGGTCACGCCAAGAACCATTTTCTTGATTTTTTCACCAAGAGGTTGTTTCCTAAGGAAACAACATTGATTTATCAAAAATTCCTTGTGTTAACATTAGGCTCCATGGGGCAATAGAGACCTCCCTATGAGGCTCTAAGAAATCTAGTAGCTTAAGCTCCTTATCTTAGGGCTATGGGGTCAGCTATATAAAAAAAAATAGAATGATATTTACAATGGCATGAAAAATCCACTCATGGCTCAAGCAAAGAACCTTTTCAGGAAATGCCCATTTACAGGGCCACGAAAAAATTCAACATCCTCCAAATTCTGCAACTTGTAATTATTATTTGAAAATACCTTAGAAACTTTGAAGGGTCTAATCCACAGGGCTTCGAATTTACCATGCTTGCCTTTGTCCTTCTTGGGTGTATCCCATTTGAGTACTAGATATCCCAGCTGGAAATCCTCTTTGCTTACCTTCTTGTCAAAGGCCTGCTTGATATTCTGTTGATGGTCATGTGCTTTGTCTAGTATCTGCTCCCTAGTCTATTGCACTTCTACCAGCTGTTGTATTCTTATGATCATATCATTCGGTTCTCCTTGGTAATATTGGAAGAATTTTTCCACTGTCAAGGTGAGCTGAGAAGGAAATATGGCCTCGACTCCATATACAAGATGAAAAGGAGAGACACAAGGAGACCTCTTTGTTGTCACTCTATCAACCCACAAAGAAAATTTGAGATTTGAATCCCATGATTTCTTATTGTCCTCTAACAATATTTTGATGATATTTATAAGGATTTTGTTAGAGGACTTTGCCATTCCATTCCCTTGGGGGTAGTAAGGAGTAGAGTGAATCAATGTGAGTCCAAATTTCTCATAGAATTAGATCAATGGTTCAGCCTTGAAAGATGTAGCATTATCAGTGACAATTATGTCTGGACAACCAAACCTTGCCATAATATCCTTAAGAAAACCAATGATTACTTTGTGGGAAGCATTCCTTCTAGGAATGGCTTCTATCCACTTGGTAAAGTAATCTATGGTAGTCAAAATCCACCTATGATTCCCACTTGAAGTAGGATGAATGTCTCCAATAAAATCTAAGCCCCACTACTGAAAGGGTCCTGAAGCTACCACATGCTTCAATGGAAAAGACCCGAGCTGCTTCTTTCTAGAGAATTATTTACACTTACCACAAGCCTTGATCTTTGCACAAACATCAGTGAATAGACTAGGCCATAAATACCCATCCCTAAGAATGTTATAGGCTGTGGTTCTCCAGAAGTGATGTTCCCCACATAAATTGTCATGAAAATCAAACATAATCCTTTGGGCCTCCTGTGGGTCTAAACATCTAAAATGCACTCCTAGAGGGTCCTTACAATACAAGACTTGATCAATAAGAAAATATTTAATTGATTTGATCTTTAAATCCCTTACCTTGTTCTTGTTCATACCATCAGGAGGACGCAACTCTTGTAGGAAAAATATAATGTCCTTTTACCAGGGACATTCTGCCAATGGGGGGTTGACTTGAGAACCTTTATCAGATATCTCAACTTGTTGATTTTTTGAGCAAGTGTTGATGAAATTAACCCCCAAAGATTTACAATTAGATTCAACCAACAACCTAGAGAAACCTTGGCCTTTAACCAATTTGGTGGGTTTGATTTTGAGATCAAATTCCAAGATTTTGGTGATCCACTTGCTCCTTTCGTCTATGTCAGGCTGAATGAGAATCTCCTTCATAGAAGATGAAGGGACATATGAAATGACTCTTGAATGCAGAAAATAGACCCTGAAATCCTTGAGGGATTTCACCAAAGCATAAGCCTGCTTTTCCATGATGTCATATTTTATCTCATCATCTCTCAATGCCCTATTGAAAAAGGAAATAGGCTACTCTAACCCTTCAACATTCTTCTATTGTAAAAAAACTGCTACTGTGTCTAATGAAGTGAAGAAAAAAATCAGGAAATATTTGGAGTAGTTAGTAATGAGAACAAGTGCTTCAGTTAAGTCGTTATTTATTTGATCAAAAGAGTTATGAGATTCAACAGTCCATTTGATTTCATTTCCTTTCCTCAACATGGTTGTAATATACTTTACAAATTCAACGAAACTAGAAAGAAACCTTCTCAAGAAATTAATTTTCCCCAAGAAAGACTGAACTTCTTTCTTGGATATAGAGAGTGACAAGGTTTGGATAGCCTATACCCTGCTTGAATCAATCCTGACCCCCTCAACTGATACTATGCGCCCCAACAATTTTCCCTCTTGCATGGAAAATAAAGACTTCTTGGGATTTAGGGAGAGACCAAACCTTCTGCATTTCAAGAAGACCCTTCTCATATGATGACAATGTTCTCTATTAGATTTTGAGAATATTGTTATGTCATCCAAATAGATGACTACAAACTTGTCCCTTTCTCCAATAAAGGCTATGTCCATGGCTCCCTGAAAGGTCGCCCCTGCGTTTATCAATCCGAAGGGCATCTTAGCATACATAAATGTACCCCAGGGAGTAGTGAAGGTTGTCTTCTCTCTGTCCTTAGGCAGGACAAAGATCTGATTGTAGCTAGAAAATCCATCAATCATGGAGACCCTAGATGCACCTGTCACCCTCTACAATCTGTGTTCCATCTTTGCGAAGGGGTAAGTATCTTTTTTAGAGCCTCTGTTCAGGTTCCAGAAATCGACACAAAGTTTGATTTCTCCATTCTTATTTCTCACTGGGACCAAGTTGGCCACCCATTTAGAATACCTCAAGGGGATAATGATCTGGGCATCCAACAACTTCTTTACTTCCCTTTCCATAATAGGAAACAATATGGGGTTTATTTGTTTGAGTTTCTGCCTGAAATGTTTTTCCTCTTCTTTCAAGGGAATTTTGGGTTCAATGATACTTGTTTCATATGTTCTAAGATCTTCATATGTCCAGGCAAACACATTGACAAACTCTTTTAACAGTTCATCATATTGATCCCTTTGTTCCCTTGACATGATGCTTGACAACTTGACAAATTTTGGATCCTTCTCTATACCAATATTGCACTCAGTTAAATCGACATCATCAGTTGAATCCTTAGCTTTCACTGCCACATCATTCCTATCAAATAGTGTTTCCAAAGGAACTAGTCTTTTGGAATATGATTGCTAGGAAACTGAACAATATGATGATTAGCAATTTTGTTAAAAAAAAACATCAACATGAGGATTACTTTCAGAATCATGATCTTGATCAATATGTAATGCAAAAAACTCATCAACAGTCTCAAGGAATCTTTTGATCTTAAGATCATTGTTGGGCCCGTGATATGACTGATTTTATGACGTTAATTAGATCCTTTTTGATGAATGTGTATATGCATTTTCCTATTTTGAAGAAGTTTTTGAAGAGCTTTTGTGTCAAATCGCTATGATTCACACCCGGTATGCATAATTCATGTTTTGTGATGATTTTGAGTTTAAATCAATATGTTTTTATGATCCCAGGAAACTAATTTGCATTTTGTATGTCACAAAGTAAAATCACAACTTGTTTTTGCATCCGGTACTCCATCTGACACTCATTTCGATACTCCATCCAACACTCCGTCCAATACTCCATTCGACACTCTGTCATGCACAAAAACCATGGGTGATTTGGCAGTTAGCATATCGGTGGCCAATGATGGGCGAATCATAAACATAGGTTTTTCTCGTGCTCGTGGCCTCCAGCTACTGAAATCTTGACAACTCGATTTGGGTTGTAATGTTGGGCGATTATTGGCTAGCCTCATTTCTAGAAGCCACCGGTAGTTAGGGCATCTTAAATGCAATTTTTTGTTTTTAGAGAGGGTCGACCCTTTCAGTGGTCAACCTCTAAGCTCGTAACAGCTATAAATACCACCTCAGTGGTCAGATAATTCTTAAGAAGTAGAGAATTAGAGAAAAAGACAATTTTAGCTCTGTTTTTCTATTTTCATTCTGCGAAGACTGTGTTTTTAGTTTTAATGGTGAATTCGTATTGTTGAAGATCATGGTTCTCCTTTGAAGAGTAACCATGAATTGCTGGGGGGGCCACCAGTAGTGTGGGTGAATATCCTATGAGTTTGGTTGTGAATTGAATAGTGTAGTTGTCTTTTTATTTCATTTTATGTACATGAATTGTCATTTGGTTTCTTTGTTATATAAATTGTTGTTTATGATTTAATTGGTTTAATTTAGTTTTGCAGGTTATTATGAAGGATATTGTTTATATGCAATGACTTTTTAGTTAGTAGAATCCAACTTGAATGCTTAGATACTAACCACTTGTATAAGTAGATGATAGATAAGTTTTCTTTTATGCTGAAATAGATGATAAAAACAGAGTTTTAAAACAAAGTTTTTAATTCATGATCTCTTTGATAGGGTTTCAGTGGATGGATAAGTCATTAGCCTTTAGTTTTCAATTCTAGTTTGCCTATTTAGTTTCTATTTAGCTTTATTTATTTAATTTGTCATTTAGGTTGCTCATTTGTTTACTTGTCATATGCTAAAATAGTGTTTAATTTATGTTTATGAGTATTTCCTCTTTTTGCAATTTGAATTGTTAAGATAGAACTAGTTTAGCTTACTCCATGCAATTTCTTTCTTAGATCTAGGTTGCAATTTCAATTCGTGGTTAATTATTAAGTTTAATGTAGTATGAATTTGCTTCATTAGCATAGAATGCAATTGAATTTATTAGAATAGTCTCTTTATACTGTTGATGATTAATGCATGATTAATAATCACATGGATATGAAGGATAGTTGATGTTGTTTCCATAATGGATAAGTTCTCACTGGATTGTCTAATTCACACTTTTCAATTTTCTATTCAAGTCAATATCGAGTTTATCCCTCTTGAATTATCATTCATTGTTAAATGCCATCGTGATATCATAAGACACTAGAGACATAACCATCAACACTATATTTGAGTTTTCTTTCTTTTATAGAGTAGAAGATAGTTTCCTTGATTTCATAGATTAGAAGATAGTTTCTGTGCTTTTGTAGGATAGATAGTCTTTTTTCTTTGGTAGATTAAAGAGTAGTTTTCTTATCATAGATTAAAGATTAGTTGTTGGTCACTTTTTGCTTTCAATATGGTAGATTTCCTTTCATAAATTAGAAGTAGTTGTGAATTTTGATTTAAGAATAGAGTTCACTTGCTTCTTAGCTTAATTAGTTGCTTATTGATTAGTTTACTTGTTGTAGAAGTTATCATAGGTTAGTTAGTTGTTTACTTGCTTTAATAGGTTAGTTGCTTACTTGTCTATTTTTGCTTTGATAGGATAGTTGCTTGTCTATTTACTTGCTTTCACATGATATTTTCTTATTGAATTTTAGTAGGTTAATCAAAGTAGTTTTCTGTTGTTATTGCTTATTAGATAGATAGTTTGTTTTTGCTTATTGTCATGATTGAGTTAGTTTGGTTTAAGTAGGGTTTTCATTTGCTTTCTTAGAACTATCCATCAATCCTTTTTTAAAAGGTTACTTAGGGTACATAGTTTGAGTTCCTTAGTAGGGTTTTCTCATTAGTAGTTTTTTCTTGAATAGATTAGCCATTAGATAGCCACTTCCTTAGTTAGACTATACTACCTCCAGTCTTTCTACCTTGGCATATATATTGTTACAACTCTAAGTTTACTTACCCCAGGTTGACAATTTAATTGAGGGTTTTAGTGTGTTTTTAGTGCATATAGAACACCCATCAATCATCCTCAAACACTTTCCAATGCTTGACATTATCAAGTATAGATGGTCTATATTTCACGTCTACCTCATACTTGATTTTAGGTGGCAGAGGGACTCTGAAATTAATTGTTGAAACAACAAAATAATCATCCATGGCATTCTCTTCTATTGGAATAAATGAAATGTTGAAAACTAAGAAAAAACTGTCAACTAGGTCCCACACTTCATTTCTATAAGTTCTTAGCCTAGGGTGCTTAGCTTGATAAATATTTTTGATCTGATGGAAAACTAATTCAACATCCCCAAACACTGATATCTCTTCAATCCCCATGTCTTTTGCAGCCCTCAAACCCCCAAAAAGAGCTTCATACTCTGCCACATCATTGGTAGCTTCAAATTCTAACTTGTAGGACAAAGATATAGTTTCTTGAGTAGGTGAAACAAAGAACACTCCAGCACCAACACCTTCCCTAGAAGAGGCTCCATCAAAGAACATCTTACAAATAGATGCGATTCGAGGAGATTCTTCACAAAGAGTAATGTATTGTTTTCTGATCTCAAGAGGAGGTCTAGGAGCATCAGTGAGATACAATAAATTGGATCCCAAATCGGTATTAAGTGCAAAAATAAGATGGTTAGTGGGGTTTTCTTCTTCACTAATAATGTAGGCCAACTAAGCTTTCATGTAAAGTCTTCTATGCTCCTCACAAAACAAAAGAATGGTAGAATATGTGACGTCCATCTGCAAGGTTCCCCTAATTCATTTTATCCAAGATATTGATAAGAGCATGCCAAACTTGGGGGAACAACAACCGCCATGATATCCATGACCACATTTCATGGGAAACTGAAACAAGTTCATAACCAGAGCTTTAATGACCCCAAGACACTTCACTTTCCTAGAGTCAAAAGAATATAAATCATGGCAAGCCTTTGTGATTTCTAATCCAAGTTCATCCATGACAATTTTGGGCATGAGATTATGAGATACCCTTGAGTCCATCAAACAGTTATGAAACACTTTATCATGTATGTTCAATGATGCATAGGAGGGAGGGGATGAATCATCTCTATATTCTATCCAAGGAACTAAGATGACTATTGGCTTTTCGTCTTGGAGATTTACTGAATCGGTGGCATGAGATGAGGGTTCAAACTGCAACATCTTAGAGAGGCACCTTTTGAAGTCACATTGGTTGGGGTCGTGGATGTTTCCCCATAGTGGTTTTAACACATCAAAAAAATTGGTGTGTTGATATTTGATCTAGTTATGTGAGTGGTTATTAAAGGCTTTTGTTCTATGTTGGAATACCTATGTTTTCAAACAATGGACTGGTAAGAAACCCTCTCTTGTACAACTCATAGTTTTTGGATATGATACTTACGTGCATGTTCTAAAGAAGAAAATGAGAAATTTGGTCAATAAAGGAGAGAAATGTATCTTCACCTGTCATAAAGATGGAGTAGAATGCTATAAAATTTGGAATCCATTAATAAGGAAGATTATATTTAGATGTGATGTGATATTCAAATAAGTTAAAAGTGCTCCCAAGCATGAATATCAACTAACAAAAGGAGAACCAAAGAAGATATATTTTTACATAAGAAATGGATAATACGACTCAATGGCTGAAGAAAAGTCAAATTAGTTGAATGAAGAGGAGGAACTGCAAACCTCGATCTTGAAGAGATATATTAGAGTAATAAGGAAAACATAAAGGCATATTCCACTTGATTTTTGTTTTTACTTTGTTATTAGATGTCGAAGGTGATCCTAGAACTATTATAGATGAAATTGATTCTTAGGGGGGTAAAATATAGAAGAAGGCCATGATGGATTAAATGGATTCCTTGGACAAAAATGAGGTATGGGGCTTGGTCAAGTTTCCAGGTGGAAGAAACATTGTTGGTAGAAAATGGGCTTTCAAGAAGAATCTCAATGTTGAAGGTAGAGTGGAGAAATACAAGAGTCACTTGGTAAAAAAATGATATTCATAGGTAGATGGAATTTAATTCGATGATACTTTATCTCATGTTTCAAAATTGAATTCCATTATATTTTTATTGTCTCTTCTATAAAATTTTATTTTGAAGTAGAACAAATGGATGTAAATATTATGTTCCTACATGTGGACCTAGAAGAATAAATATACATGAAATTACTTGAAGGGTTCTTAGTGTAGGGAAATAAGTAGGTTGGTTGAAAGCTAAAAATGTCCCTATATGACTTAACCAATCACCAAGAACGTGGTAAAAATAATTTGATACTTACCTACTATGACTGGGATTTGTGAGAAGCAAGCTTGATCATTGTGTGTATTTTAAGCAGGTTGGTGATTAATTTAATTATGTAGTATTATATGTTGATGATGCATTTATAGTGAAAAACAAGAAGGATGTCATCAAGGAGGTCAAGTCTCAACTACCAATATAATTTTTAGATAAAGGATATTTGTATTGCAAGATTTGTTATCGACATGCAGACTAAAAGAGATTTTGCATAAAAAAATATGGTTAAACAAGAGGAAGTAATTTGAGACAATTTTGTAGTGATTTAATATACATGAATGAAAATTAGTCAACGTTCATGTTGTTGTAGGGAAAAACGTATCTATGAAAAAAAGGAACAAGATGTAAGAAAAGGTAGAGGGCATGTCCCATGTTCCCTGTGTCAAATGTTTTGGTATTTTAATGTATGTTATGGTCTATACTAGACTATACATTTCCCATGTACTACGATTTTTTAGAAAATATATGTCAAAAACAAGGAAGTAGCACTAGAAAACTATAAAAATAGTCCTCAAGTATTTGTTGGAACTACATATTATGAAACCTATTACCACGTAAGAACTACATTGGACAAAGTCATAGATGTATAAGGATTTGTTGATGTAGAATAGAATGGAGATCTTGATTATGGAATATCTACAAGTGGCTAGGTGTTTAAATTGTTTAGAGGAGAAAACACATATATGGGAGATAAATAATCTATAGTTTCACTTTCAACTACAAAGGATGAAAAATGGTAGCCACTCATCCAAGTAAGGAATTTGTATGGTTGTAGAGATTGTGTTTATGTATTGGATTGGTACAACATGCCATGAGGTTAGATTGCAATAGCGATAGTGTAATATTTTTTGGAAATAACATTTCATATCATTCTAATACTAAGAATATTGATGCACAATACCACTTTCTGATAGACATGCGATTGAAGACAAGAAGGTGTTGCTAGAGAAGGTTGAAACCTTGAAGAATGTGGTGAAACCACTGACGAGGTTTGCTAATAATGTGAAGTTCTCTTTGTGTAGAGAAGAAATGAGAATTACTATGCTCAAGTTGTGATATAATAAATTCTTGTGCCTCCTATTTTGAAAACAAAAATACAAGTTGGAGAACATTGGAGATGTATTATATTCTTTGTGCATTGACTACACTATGTGAAAATACAACAACCATACT
>JASDQU010014887.1:41503-54926 GCA_032191745.1 Picea mariana
AATGTATAACTGTTCATTCACACTGATCCAAAATCAACAGGTATCTATTTAGAGATCTGTGTTGTACTTAGGAAAGTTCATGCACTCAGAATCATTTGCAGTACACAACTATTTTATTTGCACACTCACACAATTAACTTATGTCCACACATAAACATATACATGGAGACTTACCTTGGTTTGGGAGATGGGCCCTTGCCGAACCAACAAGGTAGCTCTAAAGAAATTACAAAATAAACACTTTACTCACATCCATGAATTGCAAAAACTAGCATTCATATTCCTTCAATTAAACGAGTGAATCAATAATTCAACATTCAATTTCTTAGCATAACAGTGTATATCATTCCTACTACCTATCATCTATACAACATCCATTTTAAAGAAGGTCAGTCATTACAATCAAAGTCTGAAGATAATTATCAAATGTTTACAAAATATTACAATTGGTGATCATAACGTATCTCAAGGAATGGACTTCATCCTCATGAAACAAAGTGCATGAATGATGAAGTCTATCGTGATATTCAAACGAACCAAGGATGCTTCCATCCAAATAATTTCTTAGAGCCATTGACAATGTACTCATTCAAAATGTTAATCCTGTAGATGCGAGTTTAGTATCGGACTAGCATAGTAACAGATCTTGGTATCAGATCAATGTAGAGGTGGTACCGGATCAACACAGTGTTGGTACCGGATCACCACAGAGTTGGTATCAGATCAACAAAGTGTTGGTACCGAATCATTGTAGATTTGGTACCGGATCGAGCGGAGTACCGAAATAGAACAATTGATTGTTGCAGTACCGGACCAGTGGAAGTACCAGATGAATTCTGAAGATGAGTACCGGATGAGATAATTCCTTGTCATGAAGTTGCTTAATAATAATCAAAGTAATTAAGAGCATAAAAAACAATCATTTAGTCCCAATTAATCAAGAAATCAAACAAATCATTTTTTTTAACATGGGTTACCTCATTATGCATATGAACTAGGTAGCAAGGTAGGTTTGTGGAAGAAATAGACAACATGTGCATATGTCAGAGGTAAAATTGACCAAGATAGAGGATATTATAAGGTAATAGGGATGTCAAAATGGAGACCCATACCTTGGTGGTAGTGCGATCTGCCCAAAGGGCATAAGCGAGGAGAGTGTGCCATTGACGAGGCTTATCTTCAATGAGTATATTGATGATCCTAACCAGATTGTTTTTAGTAGACTTGGCTTGCCCATTTCCTTGAGGGTAATAAGGTGATGAGGTGAAATGTTTGACCCCCAATTTAGCAGAAATGAAAGAGGGACCATTGTCTGTAACAATCTCTAAAGGAATTCCAAATTTGGGGAAGATATTAGTTTCCAAGAAATAAATTACTTGTTTGTCCTATGAGTGTCTAAGAGGGACAAATTCAGTCCACTTAGTGAAATAATCAGTGGCTGTCAAAATAAAAATCTGCCCTGCGGAATACAGAGGATTAATAGGACCAATAAAGTCTAGGTCCCATTTAGAAAACAAAAAATCCGGGAGAAAAAGATGCAAAGGCATAGAAGAAAGACACTCTTTCCTAGTGAATTTTTAACACTTGTCACAAGATCTTACGAACTTATAAGAATCTTGAAAAATTGAAGGCTGTAATAACCATTTCTGATTATTTTAAAAGCAATATCTTTAGCAAAAAATTGGCCACCAATGTGAATAACAGAATCTGAAGATCCATGAATTTCCTGTAACAATTTCTGTGCTTCCTCATTATTCACACATTGAATTAATATACTATCAACATACCTCCTGAACAAAAAGTCTCCTAAAATAATATATCTGGAAGATTCAAGATGGAACCTTCTCCTTTGATGAGTATCTAAGTCATCTGTTCATTTATGATATTGCAAGTAATACACCATATTTTTATACTAGGGATGTTCAACTATAAGAAGGGTTTGAATCTCAATATAAAACAATGCCGAAAGAGGATTATCCTGATCATCACTTTCTTCACTTGCTTCAACATGTTGAGATAAGTGAAGGGGTAAGTCTCGCCCCTTAATTGTTTTTTAAGTCATGATGGTTAAAACATGCTCCTGTATTTTGGAAAGACAATGTGCAAGCTTCCTTGAAAGATGAGTTTGTGAAAGAAAAAACTTGACAGCAGGCAAAGGAACTTTTACCTGCGTGTGCTTGCCTAGGATAAAGTGGTGAAATTTCTCTACAACTTAACAAGAGAAAATACATTTTTCTCAATATAAGAGTATTTGAAATCATCATCCCATAAACTTTGTCTCATGTAAGCTACATGTTTTTAATTATTCTCGTCATCACATTGTAAGAGAATAGCAGAAACTGCTTCCTTAGTGACATTAGTGTATATGATAAAATCTTTCTCAAAGTCCAGTTTTGCCAGAACTTGTGTGGAACTAATTGCCTTCTTAATTATTACGAAAGTGTTTTCGACGTCATCCGTCGAAGAAAAATAGTGATCTTTCTTTAGAATATTATGAATTGGTTTAACCATTAATGCAAAATCACTAACAAACTTACGAACGAAGTTGATAATTCCTATAAAGGTTTGAACCTCCTTTTTGGAAGTGGGGGCAGGAAGGTTCAGAACAGAAGCAATCCTTTCAAGATCTATGCTTATTCCTGAATCATAAACAATATGTCCAAGCAAATTGCCCTTGGTGATGCCAAAAATAGATTTATAAGTATTTAAAGAAATGCTGAATTTTCGGCATCGCATGAGAACTTTTTTGAGATGACCAAAGTGATCCGATCAATTCTTTGAATAGACGGTCAAATAATCAAGATAAAATTGGATAATCTTACCGATCAGATCGTGAAAATCTATTTGCATAGCTTGCTGGAAAGTGGCACCTACATTAGACAAGACAAAAGGCATGTGTTCATAAGAAAATGTGCCCCATCATGTAGTAAAGGTGGTTTTGTATCTATCAGTCCTTTTTACCTTGATTTGATTATATCCGGAGAAACCATCAAGTAAGGACATCATTTGTGACCCTGAAACCTGTTGCAAAATCATTTCTGTATTAGGGAGAGGAAAATGATCTTTAACACTTGCTCTATTCAATGCGTGAAAATCAATGCACAATCAAAACTGACCAGTTGTTTTTCTAACAAGAACCAAGTTTGAAACCCACTCAAAATATTTAACTGGAAAGATTATACCAGCTTTCAAGAGTTTTTCCAACTCCTTTCTAATAATAGCTTCAAGTGCGGGGTTAACGGGTCTTTGTTTTTTCCTAATTGGTTTTATCCCTTCCTTGATAGGAATGACATGTTGCATGAGAGCAAGGTCAAAACCACGAAGATCCTCGTATGACCATGCAAAAACATCTTGAAATTCACATAATATTTCTGTGAATTTCACCTTTTCTTCTTCGAAACATTGGGAACCTAGTTTAACCATCTTTGGAGATTCGAAGGTCCCAAGGTTCAAGGAAATGGTATCACCCACTTTCCTTTTTGAGTCCTCTTCCTTACGTGTTTCTTTGTTTCTCACATCACTCGAAGAAAATGAACTCTCAAGAGGAGTCAATCCTTTTGGAAATTTTTCATATTCCATAGATATGATTTCCTTAGGCTTAAACGGTTCATTTTTTATGAAAGCACATATGCCTTCATCATTAGGGAAAACCTGCCATGACTCTACATTATCTGGAATGTGAGGACTATATAAAGATTGAAAGGTACAATCAGGCCTTTGAGGTAGAAGTTTCCAAGTAGGGGATACCACAAATACATCTAACCTATCAACCATTGAATTAAGTTCCCTCTTAACAAGAGTGATGTTAAATGATAAAAGGTTCGAGATAAGCGCCCAAACAACTTGGGTATAAAATTTCATCAATTTATTGCTAGGAGAATAGATTTTATGCACAAGGTTCACAAAAATTTCGGAGTCACCAAAAACTCTAAGGTGACCGCAACCAAGGTTATAGGAATTTTTGATGCCTAGCAGTAAGGCTTCAAAATCAGTGACATTGTTCGTGCAAGCAAACTCTAACCTATAAGAAAAGTTATGGATTTTACCTATAGGCGAGTATAAGATAATTCCAGGTCCATTACCTTTGTTTGAGCATGAACCATCGAAATGCATGTGCCACATATCGTCTTCTAAATCAATTCATTCTAAAGTTGTGTCACCCTCATCAACAAAGATAGAGTACACCCCTAAGTATTCCTCAATATAATTTACATTCAGTTGAGGAATACTCTCTATGTATGGAGAAATTATTCCTTCTCTTAGGAATATGATATTCTTTCCATTCCAGGAAACAGATAAGTGTGTCCCATCAAGTGAAATATATCCACCTGTTAGGGCTTGCCGGTATCTTCCTAGGATAATATAAAACTTTCTTATTGGCATGTCGATTACTTAGATGCTAAGGGTTGTCCTTATTTTGGGATGTGCACATAGAACTAAAGTTACATATTTGATTTCACCTATTGTTGACTGCTGTAGACTGTTATATGAGAGCATGCTTCTAGAATTTTCATTACTACATGATAAGCCTAGCTCTTCCATAATGATTTTTGACATTATGCTTGGGTCTAAACTGCCATCAATTAGGAAACAATCGGCTATGTTATCCATCATTTTTACAGAAATGAAAAATGGAGGGTTTTTTACAGGGTGTCTAAAATTATTTACACCTATTTTATTTACAATGGAATCCTCTTCTTTTGCCTCTTCAAAAAGATTAGCTATGATGGAAGATTTTCCTTCCATAAAATTCTTGAGATTCTTTTGTTGTTCAGGGATGACAACCATGTCCAAAAGGGTAGCATCGACCTTGATATTATCCAATTTGTTAAGAATGTTATACTTGGAAGGGGGAAGAATGGAAGGAACTCCTTGAATCTCAAGAATCTTGACAGTTTGTACATTAGTACCTTGTGAAGATGAGGCTGGGGTGGAAGAAGCACGAGTGTTGAAGGAAAATCTCCCTGCGGACAGGTATATCTCCTCTTGAGAGATAGACTCTTAACTCTTAAGACAAAAGACGCTTAACGTGGACACTGACTTCCTTTCAGATCTATACAAACTAATGCATGAGGAGGAAGGAGAAAAGAAGTACCTTTTACCGGCGTTTGTCCCTGCACGCTCCGAGTTGAGCTCCAATCTTTCACTCCTCGATGATCCCTGTAGACAAACAATAGTACAACCACTTCCTACTCTATTGATATTAGCTTGAAATAGATCTATCTATCAGAGATAAGTTTATGTGAGATTAAACACAAACTAGAAAGAAACAGGCCAAGCGTGTCATATTAATGAGAACAATGACAAAAGTAACTTACAACCGTATATGCGAATGCGACAGCTTCGTCAAGTCCCCTTTGTCTAACCCTTTCTCAAAAGATCCACGATCCAGACGACAACAACTTTACTGATTACTTTCCTCCAGTTCACTGTATGTTTCCTATGAGATCATAGGTTTCATGCTTCCAATTCTTCCTCATTTTCCATCATGATAGAGCCTGCTTATATAGGTTCAGAGAGGCCTAACCTCTTGAGGTATCTTTAGGTTAGGTTGAGGAATTCCCTCCTTACATCAGGGATCTTCTCCTAATATCATGGTTGAACCAGGAATTCGAATGCAACTGCCTTCCAAGATTGAAAGATCTTCCCCTTATTCTCCTCAACGGACCAACTACTGCCCAGATTAGACAGTGCTCCCTCAAAAGGGGCATCAGGGTGCTATAGCGCTCCCTAATAGGATTTAGGGGGGCGCCAACACTCTAAAAATCCATAGCGCTCCCTCAGAAGGGTGGTTTGGTGTTATAACGCTCCCTAGCACCTTATAGGGGAGCGCCAATGCTCCTAAGGGTGATGTAGGGGAGCGCTCTCTCCTAAAATCTTAGATTGAATGCTTCTTTCAGGTGGCAAGAGGTTCTTAACTTCAGTTAGCCATTCCTCTTCATCCAAATCAAGTGTTTGAGGCATTTTAAGTGTCTCCTTAGTGTCGTCATAATGGCAGTATGGTTTGCTTGACACTTGCGACACTTGTGAGCAACATGCAACACTTGCGACACTTATCAAAGCGAGTAATGTTGATGTGTAATAGATTTCCCCCCAAAGCATGAAGTTAGAAGATGAGAACTGATAACTGAAATGCTTTGTAGACTTTCAAGAAAGGGTATAGATGTGGAGAACCTGACAGAAGCTGCACACAAACATCCAACAAATATCATGACATGTTTCAAACCCAAGGCAGACATACCTATGCTTGGGTGATCAAGACTTGCAAGACATGGCCGCCATAAAATACACTGTGGATCCATAATTGTATTGATAAAAGGTATAGCCACTGAGGATACAGTGTGGATCTATACTCTAATGACCTGAATTGATCGTAGCCACGAAGAATACACAGTGGATCTACAAGATGACAAGACATAGCCACGAACAATACAAAGTGGATCTATGTAATAGTATATGTGCCATTGTTCAAGAGAAACTCCTTCGCAACCTAGACAAAGTACATATCAAAGTGATCACTCAACCCAGGGTCTTCTTACCGATCTCGATGTAGTATGAATCTAACCATGTGAATAGATGTCCTAATGTCGAACATGGCAGAAGCCACTTGATTACCGGTCAATGATGTAAACCATTAACAAGTGCGAGGGAGATCACCATTAATGTCAATGATTCCCAAGGTACCCTAGTACATTCCAACGAACGTGAATGGATGAGCTGGAGTCGAACATCCATGGAATCATCCGATCAGAGGTCAGTGGTGTAAACCCACTGTCGGACATGAGGAGGCCTGCCATTAAGGCATGCAGGTCCCAAAGTACTAACTGGTTTCTAAGCCTAGTTCTTGGATAATGTGTTGAAGTCGACAGGAATAGACTCGTCGAGGGAGGGCCTTGATGTGTCCCTCATAAACGACACGAAACAGACATAGAGATGTAATTGGCAGAGCAAATGAACATGGAATGACACGGGTATTGAGACAAGATATTTGTGATGGCTGACTCTCAAGGCGGATACTTCCCTTGAACACTGAGGCACAACAACAGAAACATGACATGGACCAAAACTTGATGATGCAGTGGATGCTGTGAATTACGTCAGGTGACCCAAAAGAGTGAAAGAAACTCAAAGGATTGGCTCAGTGCAGAGGTTCAGCGGATTAAAATGCGTGCAAAAGACAAAGTGCCATGTTCAAGGGCGACTCTAAGAATTACTTGGTAATGTTCTCAAGAGATTGCTTGGCTTGCTTCTTTCAAATTTTCCCCCATCCAGATAGACGAGTACCTCTTTTTAATTTAACGAGCTCAAGGAGGGTAACACATGCTCGATATAACTCACCTTCGGTAAGTTCCTCTTCCTTTGTTTAACGAACTAGAAGAAGTAAGGGTTAGGTCCCGTATGGGCCTGTCGATGTTTGTTTTAGCGAGTCCAAAGACAGAAAACTTGAAGGGTTTTCATGATTATAGATTCTGGAAAAACACTTAAAAGAGAACTCTCTCAGTTCCTTTTTCGTACAATTAGTTTCACGAGGCCGAAAAAGAGATAAACTACCACTCGAAAGATGCCCTTTCGAACCTTTTAACGAGTGTGAAAGGAAGCAAGATCACTCGACGATATTTTCATATTTAGAGAGTTTGAAAAGAGTTTAAAGATGACTCCAGGGGGTTCCTTTTTCGTGTGTCCATACTGGTCTGAAAAAGAGATAAAAGTCTACGCGGTGCGTTCTTATATTATCGAGCTTGAGAACGAACTAAGACTATGCTCGTGGAGGTGACAAGGTAAACAAACGATCAGAACTGCTTTGAAACTTGTAGTGTCAAAACTGCAATCCAGAGGTTTAGTGAAGCCATTATATTGTTAAAGAAACCCACAAATGACTATACCTTATAAAAAAATGGAAATTTATAAATAGTAATACAAGAAAAATCTTCATTTACCATTTCATTTTGCATAAGGATTTGTAGTAGTGGAGATTTCTCATTTTGGAAGTGGATCTTGTTTCGCTTGATACCGGAGCTACGGTTGACCGTTTCTCTCGCCGTTTGGACTAGGTAGATCTTCATCTCCCCTTCTTTCAATTACATTGTTCAATATTTGTTTCCATAGCAATATTTAAAGATTTGTTTCCATAGCAATATTTAAATTAAAAAACGAATCCCTAGATCGCTCCAAAAAAGATCAAATCGGCCTCTATTGAAAACGATGGGAAAAAGACATTCTTTTACAAAAACGTTTTTAGAGGGTGATAGCTTAGATGCCAATGCCTTGATACTTAAGTAGATAGGTTGTTTTTGTTGAAGAATCCATACAAAACTCAAAAATATGCCCACGCAACCATTATAAAAATTATTTTAATTTTAAAACGTTTTATTGCTGCGTATGGGTTATTGAGTAATGAAAAGAGGGCGTGGTCCTTTTTGAATAATATGGGCAATAGATTTCAAGTTTTTAAATTGCTTAAGAAAATGCCGAAAAATTGAATAATGAAATTCTTTGTTTTTTTTTGTTTATAGGTGATTTTGGCAACGACCATGATCGAGTGGAAGGAATGGGAGCATGAGCTCGATGATTTGGCTGCTTTGCAAAGTCCTCGTATGTGGGCCACATTGAGAGATTGTGGCCTTCTAAAATTCTTCAAGTTGCAGAAGATGAAGAAATAAATCCTTCTACTTGAGCACATAATCGGCTTGTGGGATGTCACAGAGAAAGGGTTTTGGATCAGAATACAACTTCTAACCATCGAGTTGGAAGATGTATATTTCTTGACTGGACTCTCGAAAAGAGGGGTTCCTATATCTTTTTTTGGACAGAGGGCGCTTCCTGAGCAAGTGGGTGTGTATCTGGCACGTCATTGTGTCCCAGGAGCAAGACTGGTGGGGGGTAGAATCCCCATCAAGGATATCAGAGAGTTACCCCTTCTGTCCATTTTGTTTGCCATCACGAGTGTGATGGGAAGCACTAGCGCACATCTGGCGTCGAGATCACAGGTAGCTTATGGTGTACAGTGTTTGGAGCCAACACTGTTTAACTGGAGCACAGGGTTTCTTCGGAATGTGAAGGAACATGTTTCGCAGTGTAGGATGGGGCAGAAACAGTTTCGATATGGTTCGTTCTTGGTCTCATTCTTCTTAGAGTACATCCCCTAGATGCAGCCTCAGATTGCATTGGCGGTACGACCAGTGGAAGAACCACGGATGGAACGGTGGACTAGTCTTTCTCCAAGACTAGTGGCAGAGTCAGAGTTCCGTTTCACCGATGACTTCTTCGATTGGCTGAGACGCCAATATCTTTGGATAGAAGACTTCCCATATGCTGATGTGGAATTTTGTGGGAGCATGGATTTGATTCTACCAGCGGGGGAAGATTGGGATGCGTCAGGTGAGAGACTGAGCAACACCTTGTCTAGTTTTTTGTTTTAAGTTTTTAATGTATATATATATATATATTTTGGGTATGTGGAAGAGTTTTTAATGGATGTATTTTTTTTAACATGCAGACAAGGGAGCAGTGCACCCGGCTAAGATACCAGTACCGGGACGTCACGGGGGTGCTCCGGTTGCAGTAGATCCGGGGGCACTAGTGATAGGTCTCCGATAGGTTGAAAGAAACCTTCAAGGACTCACGATGGGAATTCCTCCTCTACGGAGGAGAGAAGTGCCTTTACATCTATAGAGACACACTGTGGGGGTGCCAGAGAATGTTAATTCTCTACTAAGACACATAGTGCGCGCAGTGATATGTTACTCTGAGCACAATGCAGTGCAGAGAGATTAGAGTCTCTCTGGTGATTGTATATTTTGTATGACTTGTCAGACGATGTTGTATGGGTGTAAAGACCCAAAATTTTGCTCTTCCAAATACTTTTTTGATGTAATCAAAACATTTTCAGTCACGCTATGTATATATATACAGTTTCGAGTTTTTATAGTGCCAAAAAGTTTGTACATAATGATGCATTTAACGTGATGTGTTTTAATTTACATGTGATGTACAATTTGTTTTCCTTCATGAAACCTTATCTATGGGTGAGATACCGATCCATGATGTAATTAGCTAATGAATCCGAAACATTGTTGAGTTCTCTTGGAATATGTCTGTATTCGATGTAATCAAAGATTCGTTCAAGACGACGAACTTGTAGGTGGAGACGTAGCAGGATAGGATGACGAATAGCATAGATACGCTTGAGTTGATAGACCACGAGTTGGGAGTCTAGGTTAACAATGATACGAGAGATACCTAGGGAGGAGGCTTGGGTCAAAATTTCGATGACAGCATGGTATTCTGCCATGTTATTAGTCGCCGGTCCTAAGCAAATACCTCCTGAACTCACCACCTCGTCAAATTGGTAAATGACCCATGCTACCGAAGTAATGTTCTGGGTGTGTCGACTAGCACCATCCACAAACCCGACAAAGATAGGAAAGGAAGACCTCATCTGTGCATGAAAACACATGGCACAGTTATGAGTGGCAATGGTAAAGACTCGAGCACGCGAAAGAAACAGACACACCAAACTAAAATACAAAAATGTACAAAGTACACATGCTAGGTGATATAGGCATAGTACTTTTTAAGGTAAAGCCCATTCCGGGGTTCTCCCAGGGAGATTCCATCATAATCGACTAACTCATAGGTGCCTCTGTGCAGAACACGTTTCACAATGTAAGGGACATGCCACAGAAGTTCTAACTTACCTGTCCCTAGTTTGTCATGAGCCTAGTCATAGATGAGAACTAAGTCTCCTTCTACAAAAGTCCGAGGATGGATGGATTTGTCATATTGATTTTTTATCTGTTTCTGATGTGCCTCGTTAACGAGAGCGGCATCACGACATGTTTCATCCAGTTTGGTCAGATATAAGAAACGCTCTTCTTCGACAGAAGTATGGGGTAGGAGTTCTACTTTAAGTTTTAGAGATGGAATCTCACACTCGATTGGTAAAACGGCTTCGAGGCCATACACTAACTGGAAAGGAGTGAACCCAGTTGCATTTTTCACGGAAGTACGGTAAGCCCAGAGAGCAGAGAAAAGTTGTAGATGCCAGGATGTCTTATTTGCCCCTACCATGCGTTGAATCATGGTTTTGAGGACCTTGTTGATGGCTTCAACTTGTTCGTTGGCCTGAGGATAGTATGGGGATGAGTTTTCATGGCGAAAACCCAACTTGGCATGCAATTCACTCATCATCTGGTTCTTAAAGTGTGCACCGTGATCAATGACAATGGCACGTGGTACACCAAAACGAGTTATGATGTGGTTAAAAACAAAAATAGTTGTGGTATGACCATCGTTCAGAAAGGTAGGCATAGCTTCAGCCCATTTGGTAAAGTAGTCGACGACGACGATTATATAACCGTGCCCCCCAGCTGAGGTAGGCTTACATTACATGAAATCGATACCCCACTTGGCAAAGGGGCCGATGGCGATAATGGGGTGCAACATAGTAGGGTGGGTGCGTGCCTTGTTGTTAAAAACTTGGTAGGGTGGACATTTTTTGACTGCCTCAATACAATCTTTGAAAATCGAGGGCCAAAAATAGCCGGCACGTAGAATTTTTTGGGCTGTGGCCATCCCAAAAAGGTGACCGCCATAGGCTCCAAGGTGAGAGTCATTCAAAATGCGTTCAGCCTCTACATGAATCAAACATCGTCGAAGGATAGTATCAATACCACGGCATTACAAGGTGTCGCCGACAATAAGATAACAATGAGAATGGTGGCGAATACGTCGACGCTCTTCATGGGAAATGTTAGGCTGGAAGCGTTGGGTTTGGAGATAAAGGAGGATGTCTCCGTACCAAGGATTAGAGGTGCTGATGAGGAAAAGAGTTTCGTCAGGGAGAGAATTTCTAGGTTCGATGTCTTCATCAGCATGGGGAAGATCACAGATAAGCTCCGCAAACACCAGGTGCTTTTTGTCTTTGGACTTCGCAAATTCAAGATCGAATTCCTGAAGGATGACGATCCATTTAGAGTATTTACCCCCGAGCACTTGACATGTCAAGACATGGTACATGGGGTTTGAGTCTGCAATCACGGTGGTGGTGTGTAGTAGGATGTAATGGCAAAATCTCTGGACAGTGATGATGGCTGCCAGAGCCAGTTTTTCTACATGTGAATATCGAAGTTCGAGTCCTGATAGACTCTTGCTCAGGTAATAGATCACATGTTCCTCACCATTGGGGTCCTCTTGAACTAACACCATCGCAATAGTGGAAGTGGAGGCGGCTAAGTAAAGGATGTAGTCCTTTGTATACTCTGGAGGGTGCAATAAAGGTGCGTGGGTCAAGGCATGATTGAGAGAATCAAATGACCGTTGAGTGATGTCATCCCAGATGAAAGGGGTGTTTTTCTACAACAACCGCATCAATCCTTTAGTTATCTCAGCGTAGTTACAAATGAAACGGTGAAGGAAGTTTGCTTTTCCTTGCAAAATTTGGAGTTGGGTCAAACTAGTAGGTGGGGGTAAGGCAAGAATAGCCTTAATGTTTAAGGGATCCACCCATATCCTGTCTTTAGAGACAACAAAACCGAGGAGTTGACTGGATTCGACAGCAAAAATACACTTATGTGGGTTCAAGCAGATACGATAAAACCGACATCAAAGAAAAATAGCCCGTAAGTGATCAACGTGATCTGATCGATTGGATGAGTGGGCAGGTAAATTGTCGAGGTAAGGTTCCGCAATATGCTTGATATCATGGAAAGTGTACAACATGGCCCACTGGAAAGTAGCACCAGCATTTTTGAGACCAAAAGGTAGCTTTTGATAGGCGAAAGTTCCCCATGGGCAGATAAAGGCCGTCTTATATTGATCAGCAGGTAAAATTTCAATCTGGTTATACTTGGAAAAACCATCCATGAAGGAGAAGATTATGCTCCCAACGCAATTATCAATGATCTGGTCAATAAAGGGCATAGGGTAGTTGTCCTTTGGACAAGCCTTATTGAGATCCTGATAGTCAACACAGACACGGATGGTCCCTTGTTTTTTGGCAACCAGAACAAGGTTGGAGACCCATTCTGTCAAAGGGACGGGATAGATAAAGCCAGATTTTAAAAGTTTCTCAACTTCTTCCTTTATAGCCGCGATTTTCTTGGGATGAACTGGGCGGAGTTTTTTTCGAACAGGTTTCACACCAGGGTAAGTCTTGATTTCATGCACGATAATCGAATGGTCGATCCCTGGCATTTCCTCGTAGCTCCAAGCGAAGACATCGCGGAATTCTTTAAACAGAGCGGTGCAAGATACCACTTCTTTGGGTGTGCAATTAGCACCAAGGTTAATGTTTTCCACAATGCCCTCTTTGATCAAAATATCAATAACGATCATAGTAGAGATATTACCCATATTCCCCTCAGAAAGATTATCTTGTGTGAGGATGGGGGATTGTGGAGAATTGGTAACATCAGAAGGGAAG
>JASDQU010014887.1:58370-83455 GCA_032191745.1 Picea mariana
TGAGGTGCTAGCCTCCTTATTTATACAAATCTGGCACGTGTGAAGTGTCTCTTCACTGGCAGGGCCGACTTCTCAAACTGGGTGGTTATAACCACCTTTATTATATTTCAGGGCCTCTTTAATATATTCTGGGGCCGAATTTTCTTTCTACCTATTACAATTACATTATGACCAATCCACACAAGGGGATTTGGTCCTTTTACAATAGCCGACATGATCAATCCAAAATGGCGATTGATCCGATGAATAATATATCAAATAATAATAATAATACTTTTTGCAGTTACATTATTTCAACAAAAACAAGGCAGTAGTTGGAAACAATTCCTTCAACAAAAAATTTCTCAAGAGGGAATTTCTAAATCTATAGAAGAACATGAAACAAAGGCATGTAGTGAGGGGTCCAGTAGAAAAACAAAGGAAATGAAAAGCAAAGGGAAGAAGTTAGGGGATGAAGAAGTTGTTGTTACACCTAGTTCATCCCAACCTATTGATAGATTGGGCAAGGATAAGTCTGTTATGATAGAGGAGCCTATTGCATCCAAGAAAAAGAGGACCTCCCAATCTCAGAAACCAAGTCCAACCCTGATCCCTAAAACTAAAAGGCAACAAAGAAAGAACTCTAGGCAAGGTGAACACTCAGATAGTGATCCTAAGGAAACTATTGAATTATCACCAGATCCGGTTAGCAAGTTAGAGAGGGCCCATGAACTAAATATTTGGAGCAAGAAAAAGTTTCAAAAGAAGTATGTGCTAGAAAAACAAATCCCAGAAGAGACCACTACATCCAGCAAGGATAGGTCCTCCCAATCTAAGGAACCAAGTCGAGCCTCGATCCCGAAAATTCAATTGCCACGAAGTGAGAAGCGAAAAAGGAAGAAATATGGTCAAAATGAAGTTTCATATGGTGCCCCTGAGGAAACTATTGAGTTTCCTCAAGAGTTGGTTAGTGAATTGGAGAACACCCATGAGGCAACTACTGAGTTTCCTCAAGAGCCAGTTAGTGAGTTAGAGAAGACCCCTGAGGAAACTATTGTGTTTCCTCAAGAGTCGGTTAGTAAGTTGGAAAATATTCTTGAAGTGAAAAGTGGAAGTAGGCGGGAGCTTAAAATGAGGAAGGTACAAAAGAAGAAAATACCATAGCCTACACCTCGGTCCTCTAGAGTGAAAATGAGGAGTGTTCAGCAAAAACAAACTCCAGAACCTACACCTAAGTTCTCTAAGGTGAAAAAAAAATATGTACAGGAGAAACAGGTCCCAATACCTACATCTGCTACCAAAACAAAGAAGAGAAAGTTGTTTGAAGAAACTTCCACTCCTATCAGTAAACCTGAGGAAGCCTCACATTCTGTATGAAGAACTACAAGAAATATGGCTAAATAGATAACAATTCCACATGTGCCTTCTTTTCCAGAGGAGCCTATTGATATTACGACTTCTCCAAAGAATGAAAGTGTCTATGGAGAAACGATTAGTGAGACCGAGGGGTTAGTAATAGAGACCTTAAGAGCTTTAAGGAAGGAGGTGGAAGCCCGAGGGGAGGTAACTGAGCAAGAAACCATATCTAATAATGTCAATTTCTTGATCAAGAAGCAGTTGGTATTGAAGGTTGGGAAACTTACAAAACAAAATGAGAAGTAAAAACAAGAGGTTACAGAGTATCAAGTTTTGGATAGGCACATTAAGGTAGAGAATGCACAATTGAAAGAATATAACCGAAGGTTACAAGATGCGCAAGAAGAAGTCTCTTCTAAGCTTAACAAAGTTTTTCATTTGATCCAGTACACTAGGGTGATTAAGAAGGAGCTTAGGAGTGAGGCCTCTAGTTTCAATATTCTATAGCCACACAAATGATGTTCAGACATGATGGAAGACAGTTTCAGTTTTGCAAAATTTTGAGTACCAGTTTTGACATTTTTGCATGAGGACATGTGATGACTTAAGCATGGGAGAAATTTCAGGTCTCCGTTTTTTACACCCCTATTAAATTATCGTATCCTCTATCTTGGTCAATTTTACCTCTGACATATGCACATGTTGTCTATTTCTTTCACAAACCTACCTTGCTACCTTTTTCATATGCATAATGGGGTAACCCATGTTAAAAACATGATTTGTTTGATTTCTTCATTAACTAGGACTCAATGATTGTTGTTTATTCTCCTAATTACTTTGATTATTATTAATCATCTTCATGACAAGGCATTATCTCATCCGATACTCATCTCCTGGATTTGTCTGGTACTTTCGTTGGTCCAGTACTGCAACAATCAACTATTATATTCCGGTACTCCACCCGATTCAGTACCAACTCTGCGGTGATCCGGTACCAACACTGCGTTGATATGGTACCGACTCTGCGGTGATCCAGTACCAACACTGCGTTGATACGGTACCTCCTCTACGTTGATCTGGTACCAAGATTTGATACTATGTTAGTCCGGTACTAAACCCGCGTCTACAGGATTAACTTTTTGAACAAGTACACTGGAGATGGCTCCAAGAAATTAGTTGGGTGGAAGAACCCTTGGTTCGTTTGATTATCATGATAGACTTCATCACTCATGCACTTCGTTTCATGAGGATGAAGCCCATTCCTTGAGATACGTTATGATCACCAATTGTAATATTTTGTAAACATTTGATAATTATCTTCAGACTTTGATTGTAACGGTTGGCCTTCTTTAAAAGGGATGCTATATAGATGATAGGTAGTAGGAATGATATACATTGTTATGCTGAGAAATTGAATGTTAAATTATTGATTCACTCGTTTAATTGAAGGAATACGAATGCTAGTTTTTTCAATTCATTGATATGAGTAAAGTGTTTATTCTATAATTTCTTTAGAGCTACCTTGTTGATTCGGCAAGGGCCATCGCCCCAACCAAGGTAAGTCTCCATGTATATGTTTATGTGTGGACATAAGTTAATTGTGTGAGTGTGCAAATAAAATAGTTGTGTACTGCAAATGATTCTGAGTGCATGAACTTTCTTAAGTACAACACATATCTCTAAATAGATACCTGTTGATTTTGGATCAGTGTGAATGAACAATTATACATTAAGCATAGTATATGATTTTATTTATGTTTCTACATAGTGATATTTAGTCAACAAAAGTTGGATAGATGTTTGGGAGTGTTAGATAAGTAATTGTTATTATCCTGAATTTGAAAGTCTTAATAGTTGTGTTATCTTCAGTAGGTACAGGAACAATTAGACTTCATCTCTCACCCTTCATGCATCAGTAATGAAGTCTTTCAATCATATTGATTGTCTCTTGTATTGAGGAAGGAATTTTTATTAGGTTATGATTGGTTTCTTTCCAAGAGTAAACAGAGTGAATTTTCAATTGTTATGTGAATTCAATTTCTACAGGAAGCAGGGTCTTAGTTCATCTTTCTATTCATGAGCCTATAATGAACATACTCGCTATCTTAGAAAGAACATCTTTCAACCGAGTGTTTGCTTGAGATTTTTACTATGATCTTTATCTTCTAGTTTGAAGTTGTGTGAGGAGTAGTGTTCAGATATTCTAAAAACAAAGTATTGTGTTATTGATTGTTTCTTAATTGATCTAGATACAACAGACATAGATAAGTTACCTATTTTTCGGCACATATAGTGTAACAACTCTTTTGATTACGAATCCTGGATTGATATATAAATGAGTGAAATATACTAAACATATATATACACCAACAGTAAGCACGGGTTGCACTCCCTTTCATCTTGTTTGTGGTCAATAAGCCATTATGCCTACTGAGCTGGAACTTTCTTCTCTATGGCTTATGCTACATGTTGAAGAATTAAGTTCTTCCAATATCCCTCAAAGGATAAATGAACTATTAGCCTTAGAAGAACAAAGAATGTTATCCTTGAAAAACATAAAGAGAAGACAACAAACCATGAAGAAATATTTTAACAAACGCGCAAAAGCTGTCAAATTTAAAGTAAATGAGAAAGTCTTGCTTTGGGACTCGGCCCATCCTGACAGAGGAAGGCATTCGAAGTTTCAGAAACTATGGCTAGGTCCTTTCAAAATCGCTTTTTTCCTAGGCGAAAACTCTTATCTTTTAAAAGACTTGGAAGAGATATTGTTTTCCTATAGTACCAACAGTTCCCACCTGAAACATTATGTCGAACCAACTTGATTGATAAACGCCATGTGGAAATCATTGTTTTATATAGCTTTCTGTTACGTTGTTTTATTTTTCTTTGTTTTATTGTTGTTTCAATTTTTGTTGTTTCCTTTTTGTTTATCAGAACTAAGTTTCGAATCAGTTTCACCACAACAATGTCATTCTGTAAGTATTGTTGATCAATAACAATAAATTTTACACAATTGTCACAATGTCCTCCTTATAGACATCGCTGAAATTTATTTTTTCTACCATTACTGTTGTTAGACAGATGATTTGATTTTCTTTTCTATTTCTTGCTATCCTTTTCTTCCATCCATCCTGAGGTTCAAAAGAGCATATCAGAAAATTTCTCCTTAAAACAAGAAACACTTTTATTGTGACCGATCAAATGTTATGCATACAAGACCAAACCCCCTCATACGTAACACTTTTCATGAGTTATTCCCAAAGTCCCGGATCATTTTTCCCCTTAACCTATCTTTTTCCCCCTGTTGCATACTAATTCTGGTCAATAATTCTTTGATCTATGTTCACTGGTCTGCGAAACCGAATATTTTGAGTTCTTAATCTGTCGAAAATATATTTCCCTTTGGAGTTGACAGTTTGTTGACGCTCAAAAGCACAACATAGGGTACCTTCTTGCAAATGGTTGTAAACACCTTATGACTTATTATTTAACTATATCTAATAATATACTAATAGGTGGGACCCCTAGTGAAACTTCTGTGACTATGATGAAAAAAACAACAGTTATGTTTTACATGCTTATGAGTTGGATGAGATGATCCCTACAATTTATTTGCATTTAAAATATTTTGGAATGATTAATCAAATATGATGATAAGGGCGATATGATTTAAAATGGAATGGTGTTGTTTTTATATAACACTTGCAAGTATTATTATGTTACAATTACTTTGAGACGGGACCTAAACTCCATGCTTAAGTTATATGTGTGATGTGGTGACTTCATACCACAAGGGTACATGCATTGTTTGAATTGAAAGTCGTGTTGGTATATGTTATCCCCAGAAAAATATTTGAGTTATGTCACCTTGGAGTTCTTAAACAATTGTTGTGTGCATTGGTTTAATTGCAAGATTGGTTGTATCCTTGGAAAATTGTTATATGTGAAATGGGGATAATGACAAAGGTTGGTGTATTGTTAAATTGGAACATATGGAGACTTTGGTATAGTTGGATGCATTAATCGAATTGAATGCTAAAGCGTGATGAACTCTATAGTGGGCTTGGCTTGTACTAGCCATGAATGAAAGTGTGAAGGGAGAAGCAATGTGTAGTAAATGCACGTCACTCAAACTCACCTCGAGCCCGCCACCCTAGTCATTCTTGCATTTTTCTCTGTTGGTTGTTGTTGCTCTTCTTTGCTTAGTTGTGGAGAAGGTATACAAGCTGGTCTTTTCTTCTTAAGCAATATTTTACACAAGTATGGGGTTTTCTTTCTTTTCCATCCATGAACATTCGCTCTGCTCTTTAAGTCAATAGTTGGCTCTTGTTTGCTCATGATCTGTGTATTTCCAAAGTTGTTATAATGTTTGGAATATGTGTTGGTTGATTTTAAAGTTTTGGTTTCATGTGGTGCTTGTTTTGAGATCATTGGCATTATAAGAGTCGAGGATGTCTTTTACTGGTGTAGTTGTTCGCAATTTTTCTATAAAAGAATGTGGTTGAGGGATACTCTTGGGTTTTCTCTGCCTCTAGTCCCTTGTTTTGGGTTTTCTTCCATGTTCGAAAATGGGTTCTCTTTGCCTCTTGCATGTGGGGTTTTGTGAACACTTTGCATGTATGTTCAGATTTTTGGTCTTCATGGCTAACACGCCCATGCCATAATCCTGACTCTGTGAGTATTAATGTGGAATATTGTGTGGCGAGTAGAATTTTCCATGCTCTTTTATGGCCAAACCCTCAGGTTGTCAAACCACTTTCTTCTTCCACCTACTGTACACAATTGCGTAGAACCCTATGCACTATTGTGAAGGCGTTGCTTACTCAGATTTTGATGAAAGCATTGTTCGTGCTCTTTTGTTTGGGTGCGGTTTTTTATTGATCACTTTCTATGCAAGTATGGAGGAAGTGTTGGACTCGCTTATTCTTTTGAAGTCACAGTCTGTCCATATGAAGTTTATGCAGTCGATAGCACTGTGTGAATTATTTTTATAATATAAACTTGCCATATTTTATCGTAATTAAAAAAAGTACCTGTGTATAAGTTATATAATACTCAAATTAAGTTTACGAACTGAAAAGGAATAGGATGAGGAAGCTTGATGAATTGTTGTTTGATTAAAATTATGGTTATATACAAGGATTGTTTTGGGGCACTTCATGGGACCCTATGGTTTTTAACGACTTTGTCGATTTTGATATTATGGTTGCAGCATGTCCACTTCATGACTATTGTTGTATTTCCTGTGGTGATTACGATGATGTTCATTTTTCAATTCCGTTATGTATAGGCAATATTGTTATTATGGTTATTTTATTTCTAGGCAATTGATTACTGTGTAATACAGTTCTAAGCCAAGTGAGCATTTTTGTGAAGCAAGCATCAGTGTTGGGTTGGGTTTTCTAGAAACAGAGTATTGTTTAAATTTTAAAATTTTGACCAATAAGAAAGTTTGATTGTGAATTGATATCAGAGATAGCATAGTTGATGTATCATTTGAACAATATCCAAGAGATACCCCCCCATTCTACCATTTTTCGGTAAATACATCCCCTTCACGATCCCAATTTCACTTATTCATTCCATGTTATGTGATATTTGTTTTGAAGAGGAGTCAGTGTGGAAATGAAAGGAACTTGATAGTGGCAAGGGTTGAGGATTGATGTTCTGGATGTTTTTAAAAACACAGTTGATTGTTTTATTAATTGTTTGAACAATTTTTGTATATTAATTCCCCTCCATGATATCATTTTTTGAATAATACAAGCCCTCCATATTTTCCATGAACCTTATCAATTCCTTGTTCACGTGGCCATTAATAAATGACATGTTATGGATGGATTGCATGTGTCTCGTAGTAAATTCTAGAGCCAACTGTTGATTTATGTAAGTAGAATTTCATGTATGTTTTATTATGAAATTCATGACTGTCAAATTGTTGCTACAGGATGAGTTTTTTTAGTAGAGGCAGCAATGGTCGAAATAACAGAGGCAGGGGTAACTAGTAGCGAGGCCATAGAAGGCCTTGGTTTTCTATTCATTTCAATGTTGATCCACAAGAGTTAAACCAGTTGTTTCAAGTTGGGTTTTTTAATTTGGTTGGCCATGGTATCTTGCACCCCCGACCTGACAAAACCCCATTTCAGCCTCCTTAGAATTTTCCTAGCATTCGTGTTCCTCCACATGTGTCATTGTAGCCCGAAGTCCCTGCTAATGACTGTTGGAAAGAAATTATCCACCAGCATGTCTCTCACCACCGTGGTTAGCCCACTGTGTCATTGCCTTTACCACCACCAATTAACCCCAATGTTCAAATTGCTCCTGTTATTTCACCAGTACAATCCTTGCACGCTACCAAGAGATTAAAAATTGACATTCTGCAACTTGTGTTAGATAAAGGAAAAGTAGCGGCCTCCCCCTCTAGTCCATCCACCGAGTCCTCTAAATCTGTGTCTTCATGCCTCCACTTAAAATACGACTGCTCTCATGTGATCAGCGAGATACAGCCCCAAGGGTCTAATCAACCACGGGCTACTTCAGAAAATTCTAAGGGAGACAGTAGCAAGAAAAGGAAATATGCCTCACAAAATAGAAATTATGGTTTGTAAATGCTTATTTTTTTTATTTTCAGTGATGAGGACAGTTTTTAATGGTTTTCAACATATTTTGGATATCAAGTTTTATTTTTGGATATTTTTTGGATAATGTGGATATATTCTTTTTTGGGATATGATATAAATTATTGTTGATATTTAATATTTAGTTTAAATGATATCCACGGGAGCTACAAGGGTGTTATGTGGTCTAAATGGTTATTTTGGGTACTTTGTATTTGATGATTGACAAGAATAATTGATGGGAGTCACAAGGGGTCCCACCTATTTAGCTATTATTAATTAAGACCCTTATTTTTATATTATTATTATTTATTTCATCTAAAACTAATTTGTTAAGTTAATTTAACTTAACTAAAGAAGGTAGTTGAACAACTTCAACTGATTGGAAAAGAATAAAATCTCAATTAGATGAAGAGACAAAGGGAGAATAGAAGGAGAAAGACAATACTAAGGTTTACTCTCAAGTTTAATGAGATAAGTTCAATTGTCATTCATTTCTGAGTTTACTTGAAAGGCTAATCCTCTTGTTGACAACAAGGTCTTATTGTAGGTAGCAAGGTTCAAGACTGAATCTTACTTTTCAGCCGCTTGTTTTAAAGGTGTTGATTCATCCTTGATAGTCTGTGTATTCCTGTATGTTTGTGAATTAATTTTCATGGATGATAAAGAATATCTTGCAGAGTCAAAATAATAGCAGTTTGTGGCAAGTTGATCTGGATCATTGATTTCAGTTTTATTTTACTGTCGGAGTCTTTTTGTATGGTTCCCATCGGAGATCTCTAAATTTGACTTTGGTCCATACCTTCGCAGGGGTTTATAAAAAGAAATACACTTTTGGTATCTCATAATGAAATAAAATCAGATTGTTGTTATGTCTCATACATGTGTTTTCGTGACTTGGTTCCTCTTTTCGCTTTTGGTCTCCATGTTTACTTTATTGTAAAATCTATATACATTCTAGTAGCTTTGTATAAATTTTATTTTACATTGCAACATATACAAATTATAAAACTAGCCTTAATCCTTGTAATTAATACTTGCAGATTGAGTGAATTTTTTTGAGGCTATAAATCTTGAGTGACATTCCCAACTATCTTGTCCTAGCCAGGAAAGATTTGAAAATGATTGAATAAGGTGTCCCATACCTTGTCCTCAACACAGTGCAGACTTCCAAAACATCTATCAACAGTAGAAATTTTCATTCATCGCTTCAGTAGAGGTTTACTAAGCCTCTTAGGAATGGTTAAAATAGGGTGTTACCCCTTAAGGTCGTCTAATAATATTTATATGTGACTCATGCATGAGCCCAAGCAGGCCAAGTGTTGTTGTCATGCTCTGATACCAATTTGTAACACACCTGACCCTTAAATACCCTTTCATAGGGTGGGGCATCAAAAAAATTCTCACTCTAATCATCTCAACTCATCTCTCTGAGGTATTCATCCTCTTCTACTCACCCGTAGATCTATGACGATTGTTATCAGCTCTAATCTGACCCCTGGTTTGCAAGATGTGGCCTCCTGAAGTTATCTAGGCATTATCATTTAGGGACCACATGGGGGTCGGTGGTCGGCGTTGAACGCCCCTTTTTCTAAATGCACGCATACTCCCCGAAGTCCTGAAATCTCTCCACATGGCCTCGGCCTTTCGAGGATTGGCATTCGATGTTCGACATTTGGCATTTGGCGTTCTGTGTTCTATGTTGAACGCCGACATTCGGCATTCTACGTTGAACGTCGATGTTCGACGTTCGGCATTCTACGTTGAACATCCCTCTACGATACTACACCCCAAATTCCTGAAACCTCTCCATGTGGCTTTGGACACCTCGACCAAACATGTAAGTTCCAAGGATGACACGCGGCAAGGGCCAAGAGTGACACGGGTTCTCATCAGGGGGTGACACATGTCATGTTCCAATAGGAATATAGGGTCTACGAAATGCACAAATCGAGGTGACACGTAGCTTTTCGATCGTGGTTCCACGTCACCCTCGTGACATCAGCCTGTCATGTCACACCAGACTGATAGCCTTCCAACGTCCCTCAACTCTCACGGTTAAGGTGCATCCACGTAGGTCCACGAATCTACAGCTCACGTTAATTCGTGACTTCGACGTTCGGGAGTTTTGCGATGCAAACTCCTATTTTCTTCCAAATTTGGTCAGCGTTGGACTGACCACAGCCTAGATCTAACGGTCAGGAAAAGTCCCGAAGCATCCTCAGATCGACGACTCTCGTCACTTTGGGATTCGGAGCTTATCGACACACCATACATCAAATCCCCCGGAGTTCCAATTCTTTAGACTAAAGGATCTGGCGCCACGCGTCCCCTTCCTATCAACGGCTGTGATTTACTTCGTCGTTCATGACTTTAGGAGTCTTCATGCCTTGAAGACTCTCAGCCAAGTTTCTCTGGAGTGCCAAGTCTCCAGACTATAGGATCTAGCGGCACGTGTCCTTAATGATGGACGGTTGGGATGGACTTGGGCCTTTCGGCACTCCGGTGAAGTGCACATTCACCATCAGGTCAAAACCTCTCGGATATACTTGATCCCTAGACACACGTCCTTGTTGATGGATGGTTAAGAGGGGTTCTCAACGGAGTCCCCAGATCAACAGCTGAGGAGGATCCCAAAGGATCTGAAAATCGACGGTCCACATTACTTCGTAAATTCGGCATTCAAGAGTTTTGGAGGTGCAACGGCTTTGTTCTCTCGAAGCAGTCAACATCGGACTGACCTCGGCGTAGATCTAATGGTCAGGGAAATTCTTGAGTGTCTTTAGATATACGGCTCGCGTTGCTTCGTGACCAGTAAGTGGATTGGGGTTTAACGTGGGGATGAGTCCCATGGTAACGGGTAAATGACCGGCCTCTGTCGTTCCATCGTCAAGCCATCGACTCGACAGGTCATCTTTGGTGCAATTTAGTAATTGCAATACTTAATTCCTCGGGGCTCCGGACTCCTAGATTCCCGAACACTTAGCTCCCTCAAAACTTGACCCAGGGTTCCTATGCCTTGGTTATATGGAGCTTTGTCAAGCCCCAAACGCTACAATCATACCTCTTGGCCACGATTTGGTTAAGGTTGCAACACCCCGGAGCTTCAAAATCCCGGTGTTCTGAAGCCAGAAAGTCTTAGCTCCTTTCGGCTAGCGCAGGGTTCCCAGATCTTGGTCATATGGACCTTCTAATGAGTCTCGAGTTGTAAGCACGACTCTTAGACAAGATTTGGTTAAGGTCGTGGGAATGAGCCTATGTTCTCTTAGGCTACTGGTTTGAAGGAAGCACCCTCCACTCACAAAACTTAGGTTCTAATATAGGGAAAGGCACCTTTGAAGGATCAATAGGACTATAGCAGTCTCGTGGAGTCTGCCCCGACTCTAGTACTGTGAAGTTGATCCTTGGGAAGAATACCTTGAGGAGTTCCCAACCAACCTAGAGGCCACAGTGTTCATCTCATAACCATTTGAAGGCAACAGTTTACAGAAGAACAAATTAGGCATTTTCATTATGAATCAAACACTACAAATCTTAGTCACAGACACAAACATTTGATCATGCATTTCAATTCAAGTGTGCAGGGTAAACAAAATACTTATCTATTACAAGTTGCAGCCAACCAACTAACTGTGGATGTTTTCCTTTCCACCCAACCATAGGCTCAAAAGCATCCATTCTTAGCACTTTGTCCACCCCCGTGCCAAGCCATGATATCACCAGGGAAATTTATATTGTTTCTCAAAGATCCTCTCTTTTTCACAGCAACTTGCAAGGTTTATCATATGCTTCCTCATACTCAAACTCGTGACCTTTCTCTTTCCTTCTACATATATGGGTGGTGTGTTCCCATCTATGCATGTGCTCTTGTCTGGTGTCTATCCTACTCTCTGCAAAGCCTCATGCGCGTGCCTCTCTCCCTCTTTGTCTACTTGTGTGTCCCCCCCCTTTTTTTCCTGCCTTTCCCAGGATGGTTCTTGACCTATCTTGTTCCTTCTGTCAGAAGGAAACTCGGGTCAGCCTAGGTCTGTAGGACTATGTGGTACTTCGGGCTGACAGCCTCCTGTCTCCTCAGCCAGAACATGCTTCCATTCATGGGGGTGGTTGATTATCCAACCGTCGGTCCTTCCTTCATTAACTGATTCCTCTCCTTGGGATCTGAATGAGACTTATTATCTCAGCAAAGGGAATTTGGGTCATTTGAACTAATGAACCCTCTCCACAGTTTCCTCACTCTTTCCTCTAGTGATATCATGGCCATTACTTCAAGGATTTACCCCCATAGTCAGTCATTGGCAATCTAAATAATACATTTACATTATTCCCATGCCATAGCATGGTAATCATAATTAATGATTAATTACAAGTTGGGGGGAATAGGGGTATTACAGCTTTGTTGGAGGTATCTGGAGTGTTGACCACTCCAAGTTGTACAAGTTTATCTTGCTCTCTAATCAAAGCATCACAAAAGTAATCAAGAGTGGGTTTTTGATAAGTTTTCCCTAGATCCCCTCTCATGGCATAAAAGGTAGATACAAACACAAAATATGCACTACCTAGTTTAGAAAGAATAATATATATGCAACGCTCTTCCTCCATCTTTATCTCACATTCTTCAAACAAAATTCTTAGTGTTTTAAACTTAGATAGATAGTATTCAATGTAAGAAAAATCATTTGGACTTAGAGTCGGTATTTGATTTTCTAACTGATGTGTTCGAATAATATTTTGTTTACCAAACACATATTCAAGCTTTTCCCAAGCTTCATCAAGGTCATCAATTTCTTGAAGGTGGAACCTTAAATCAGGAGAGATGGACATTTTGATCAGTCCACGTGCTTCGTCACTCCTATTATCCCATTTGACTTTCTTATCAGTATCAATGGGTTCTTTTTCTTTTCCCAAGGTAATCTGGTACAAGTCTTTACTTCTTAATAAATCCTCCATATGGGATTTCTATTGGAAGTAGTTGGTGTTGGTAAGCAAAAGATTACCGGAAGAAGACATATTAAATATGCCGATAATATGGATTTAAAAACTGAAACTGATGATATGGATGGAAAGATCTCAAAACATTAGGTAGTTTAAAAAAAATGGCACTGAAAACGGACTTCAAATGTGAAATTTATGCCCTTTTAAAAAAAGGCATAAACGGTAACCAAATAACCACGAGATGGTGATACCCCTCCAAATAACCTCACTTTTACAAATAAGTTGTTTTATGAAGTGACCCACTTTTATAAAAATAAGTGGGGATTATTTTTACAATGAAGTTACTTTATAAAATAAATTTACATGCAAAATAAATAACTCTAAAATAAAATAGTAAAGCTACTTATAGTTATTCATTTTTATAGTTGAAGTGAAATACACTTTACATTGGAGCATGAAATTTTTCAAAAAAAAGTAACAAAAAGAGAGACTTAAACTCAAGACCTCTTACTTAATAAGGAAACTTTTAACCAAGTGGGCTAGAAAAACATAATGTATTGTTTAGTAGGAGGATTGGGGTTGTTTTTGAAGATGGCCTTGGACAGTGTGCTCAAAAAAAACTATTTTCATACAAGAAAAAAATTTCGCTTCTCGATAACAACAAGGGTTGGATCACGGTTAGTTGACCCGGAAAATGCACCTTTTCCTATTTGTTTCTTATTTGCCGAGATCGCACAAGGCATGATGAAAAGAGCATACACATATCTAAAAGAGTAGAAACCCGGAAACAAACAATATAAAACCGAAATAAAACTCAAATAATACTCTGCAAAAATTTAAAAATGGCGTATTCGGGCTTTATACCTCCAGATCTAGCTGAAATCGTCGTATCTTGGGAAAACATAAACCTTTTTGAGTGAAACAAAAAGCATTCATAACTGAAACAAGTGCTCTGAACGCAATGGAATACTCCTCTCAGCCCAGAAATGTATAAAAATGGCAGAAAACAGATATGAGGAAACTCGGCTTCACGATCTCGATCTACAACAGGAGCAGGTCTTCAAATAGGCTTTGATACCATGTTCGAGAACACAAGTATTCCAATAGAGGATGAACACCTTCAGTAACCACTCACACAACTAGATCAAATATCAACACACCGATGTTTTGACATGGTAAAACCCCTACGGAGAAACATCCACAACCCCATCCAACACAGCCACTTGGAGAAGTTGATTAATGCAAAAGAAAAAAAAAGATTACAGAGAGATTTTACAAGAGAGCTTCTCACAATCGATCATCAGAAAATGACCCTCCATTCTCTTTAAATAGAGATCATGGACCAATATGGTGTTAAGACACGGATCAATGGTCATTAAGATCGAGGAGAATATGAACTGTCGGATCACTCTATGACGGGAACATATCGTGACCGTCGAATTTCCTAACTACAAATGCATACTAATGCATACTAAAGAAACACACTTTTACTTAACGACAAATTAGACCAAGTAGATCTTAACTAACTCCTAAGTGTCTAAATATCCTAACAACAACAACCATTATTTCTTTCCTAGTCTTGGTTTCAAACAATTCATTTTCCAAATCTTTAAGATCAAAGCTCAATTGGTGAAGTGTGTCTTCAATATCTTCATTTTTATTCACATATTGGATTAACCACTTCTCCACTTCTTCTTTGGAATATTCAATTGAGTCATGAAAATATGCAGGAGCATCTGACAACAAGTTCTAGAATTGACCTCATAGGTCGAAACCACATTTACCAAGGAAGTTGGTTCCCTAATATCTTGTTTAAGTTTGTAATAATTTGAATTGTCTCTAGAAGACATTTCGATTAAGTTTGTTTGCTAGTTGTCAAGTTGTTACTAGAGTTTAGGAACAGTTTCCAGATTTGGATTTTGTTTAGATAACTCGAGATTTTGTTAGGAGGTGAGCTATCCGAGAGCTCAACGAAAATATATTGAATGTTTTGTGAGAGTTTGAAGGTTAGAGAGAGAGGAGAGCGAGTGTGTGAGATTGAGTGTGAAAGGGTGGATTATAGAAGTCGAGAGACCATGAAGGAATGAGCCTTTCTGTGTAATTTATTTCCTTCAATGATATAATGGAAGATCAGATCGTGTGGTGTTTTCCTGTGTATTTGATTTGTTAAAATCTGTGTATAAATTGTATGGACAGAGTGACGAGGTTTTGTGGTTGTAGGAGAGTGGATCGCACATAGAGTGGTCCCAGGTGTGAGCCAAGGCATGTTAAAATTATCATGTGTTTGTTTTTTATTGGAATGGACGGTCAGGATTGATCGAAGAACATAGATCAACAGCTCATATCATAGCGGACATCGTCTCTCGGTGATTTTTCATTAGTTTGACACTTGATTAAGTCTGCGGTTCTGAGATCTGGCACACGTGGCATGTTTGGAATGGCAAGGAAAAGTGTTATATGGAGGATAATGATCCACTGTCGATCATGATAGGATCGACGATGATATTTTTTAATCGATATCATCGAAATATTAAAGGTGATCCATAAGTTTATATATAACCATTGATTGAGAATGTAGATTGACAACGTGGAGTCTACGCGTATCGAAAAAGTACGAGAAATTTAACTCAAGCGTCGAGACCTCGCGGTCAAGTGCCCAAAATACGTGGCATGCATTTACTTGTCGGCATGGTTCCATTCAAGGTTCCAAATTACGATTCTTTGTATGGTTCCCACGAAAGCCTTTGTAATATTTGGACGATGGAGTTTAAACCATTGACCTTGCAAATCGACGATTCTCATTACAGTGGACTGCAGGCAACGGGAGTTCTGGTAGTTGGGAAGTGTAAAAGTTCTAAAATCCTGACATCGAGATATGTTAGGATGACATTAGAGCCCACTTCGAAGACAACACATGGCGAGGAGGTTTAGGAGTATTCGGAGTTCCACGGTTTCCCACGTAGTCAGTTTGGAATTTTATAAAAGGTAAGATCAACAGTTCATACTAGATCTACAATCCAGATCGGCGGTGATCCATCGTTGAACGACATCGTATAGGAAAAGATCGTGAACCTTTATCACCAACGAGATCAACAGTCTAGATCATTGTGGATCGCGGCCTTAGGAAGTTTTTAGTTGTTGAGAAAGTGTGGAGTCTCGACGTCCTGGGACCGTTATACGTGGCAGTCATCCATTGAAAAGTATAGATCAAGGATCCAGATTGATCACGTACATCCACGAAGCTTAGCCGAAGGTTATAGCTGTTATCACTCTGTAAATTTGTTTGGTTGAGAATACAAATGACAAAGGTAACCTACAGACCAACTTTAAGACGAAAAACTAGCCTTTCCAACCTAGAGAGGGCTCTCTCTGACACTTAGTCTCTAACGGATAATGGCTTTGAATTGTCATCTAGGTTTATTGCCTTCGTGAAATGTTTTCTGGTTCTGTTGGCAAGGAAATACAAAACCTTGGGCCATGGAGTTTCTAGAAAGCGAGAGAAATAAATGACTTGGTAACTAAAACTTGAGAGGATAAAGGCTAAGCAGGAAATGGTATTTCAGTTCAAAATTCGTTGTGTGGCAAGAGAAAAAGTACATAAAGCAACTCAGAGCACCATTGGAGATGAATTCTAAATTACTTAGAAGAAAACATAGGAGTTTAAATGGTGAAGTCTAGAGCACCGCGCGATGAATTCCAGACTTATTAAACGTTCCAATTTAAACTGAGTAAAGACATGGATATACAACAAACAGGAAGTACATGCATAGGAGAGATCACAATACATCAAGCCACCACCATTAGAATCTTTTCGTCAAAGCCTCAGGACCTTTGCATTATATTTCAATCGGGTTTGAAAGTTGCATTCAACAGTCAACTGTCTACACTACTTTGAAAACCAACCTAGCTTACATTGAAAAGATGCAATATAGAGAAAAAGATGTGCTCCTTGGGCTTCCATGCTCCCAACTACTACTCCTAGAATTTTGGCTCTAGTTATTCCCTGCCAGATGATCTTTCGAATGGGACTTACTAAGAATAGGATCCCAACTGCACCCAATCATGTCATAACCGACGTCTTTACCATGATCGTTCAGTCATCAGTAAGATTCCATCATTGGGAAGTGATGCGTCGGCGTTTCTCCTTTGAAGGGTCACCCGAATGATCGAGCACTTTGTCTAACTTATGCCACCCAGTGTAACGGGATTTGATTGATCGTGCACGATCATTGGTCGTAGTATGCATGTGGCGAGTTGGTATGGCAGATGATTGTGGACTATCACTTGTCTTTTCCAGATGGCAACGACGGTCATGGGACAACACATCTCCTTCAAAACTATTGTGCATTCTTCCTACACTTGTCCCTCTCGACAGATGGGTTTTTAGCATTTGCACGACGTATATCCATCGCGTAGATACCCGTCAAATTCTTTGCTTCCTGGCAGGAAACAAGACACGAGGAGAGAGGAATTTTGTGCCACGTTCAAAAAGACAAAAAAAAAATCGAGTCAATTATGTTTATGGCCTTATCTGTAGTCTTGATATTCTAAGCGTTTTCCTGAGAGATCAGTTGTGCCTTTTCAGATTCTTTACCTATTTTCGTAAGACCGCGTTCCCCTTCAGCTACGTATGAGCATTGGCTAGAGCCGCGCAGATTTTTTTCATGGCTAGTCCACATTCCTTGAAGTGCTCTGCGATTCTCTCCTCTGATATTATTTGTTCCTCGCGCAACTGGATGATCATGTATTTCACTTCTATGAGTTGTTTCTTGATCCAATTCACATTCCCTTCTCGGTTCTACGACACTGGTGTTTCAACAGTCCTTTCCACTAACTGCTTTCTCAATTCCTTGTTCTCGTGGTACAACTCGAAAATAGTGAGATACGCTTTCTTTAGTTGTTGTGACGACTCTCGAACATCCATGCTTTCAGTGCTCCGCCTTCTCCGTCTATCATAGATTTCCCAGCTTGAACCCTCAACAGGTTCTAGCCGAACAACACGCATGAGTAACTTCTCAGCAACAGATTGGGCGTGCAGTTCGTTTGGAGCTTGGGCCTCCCCAGGCTCCTTGCTCTTCCTTGGCCTACCTCTTTTCCAGGGTACTGGCTGTTGGGGTGACAAGCCTTCCACTGTCTTTCCCTTCCCTGCAGCCCCCTCTATTCCCACCTCCATGGTGCGAGATGTTGTTTCTCCCATGGGTAGAGGGGGATCTCCTTTGGGGTCCCTAGGGATGTCAGCTAAAAACATAAACAAGTCCCAGTCCTTTCTCAATCGCCTCAATTCCTCGACTATCAACAACTTGATTAGTGAGATATGGGATAAGTTCTTCTTCAGCTGGCTTGCTTCAATTTAGACGTTGTCCACCATTCCTCCTAGACTTTGGTGCATGAAGAAAGGTAAGTTCAAAGGCCTCTTCCCTGTGAAATGCATCAGCAGCCTGATGTGATGTGGGTATATTCTGTCAGACCTTCTTTTATAGGTGAAATAATTTCTAATCACCTTCAGGAATTTCTGAAAAGGCTCCCGTAGATACTGACTTACAACACCCATTCTGATTTTCCCGTTCAGGTAGTTTGGTTTGATGAATTCTTCATAGAATAGCACATCCAAAGGCATTCCCTTAGACCACTTTTCACCGCACGACACCACCTTTCACTGCACTGAGGGATCTTCGTCACGGCTGACAGAGTTTCCTCCGTCACCCAAAATGTGATTCCTGCAATAACCGTGCGGAACCCATTAAATCTGAGCGCGAACTGCTCCGTCAATTTCATATTGTATCCTTGGATTTTCTCGCAATAGTGCATAAATCTAAACTATTTGAAAGATGCCCTGACATTTGGATCTTCGTTAATCAGCGCCAAGTCTTGAGGCTCGAGCCTCACAACTCTGCCACTTCACACCCTCTTCCTTATGTCTTGGGATGTTGCCATCGTGCACCGTGTGTTTATTCTGTGTGCACGGTAATGAAATATGACACCCTCTTTGCGTAGCAAATGGATAATGATATTCTTAGTCGAGACCTGTCGGAGGGGTAGTGGCGGAAACTTTGCACGATAAGTGAAAATGACTTTAGGAATTCACTGTGCGACCCCTAGGCACCATGAAAAATCTCTGTGTAGGGACAGGTCGATGTTGTGATAATGATAACGATAGCCTTGTCGCAGAAGGGAAGTGCGACAAAAAATTTGGGCGTGACAAGGAAAAACTTTGAGGATGAAAGGATGACCGTGAGAGGAATTGTCGCCCGACAGAATAACTTGTGGCAAGCCCTGACAGGGTCTGAACCATGATTTAAGATGGAAAAAACACGGCAATATTGACTGACCAGGTTCGTGACATAGCTGATGGAAATCGGATTTCCCGCAACAAAAAAACTCGGGACTTGCAGGAAAAATCACAAACAATGCATAAATTCAGATGGTAAAAGAGAAACATGCAAAGTGATTGGCATTTATAACAAATGGACGAGGGATGGAATCATGACAGAGGACGTTGAATCCATGGTGACGAGAAGTTTTGAAGCAGACTGACTATTTGTGTAGCACACTCGTGCGACGGGTACACTTTGGAGTGTGCAAAGTACAGATGATAAGAGCTGCAGAGTATACGTGATATGAGCGTTGTGATTTTTTATCCTTTTTTACTTCATAATGAGGTGATGATGGTCATTATATCTGTCGACGTGACCCTTACTCTAACAACTTGCCTCGACCTCTGGCATGTAAAATCCCTCTTTTTGACAGGACCGGACCTTTTAGGAAAAGACCTTTACAATTCACACATGTTTGATTATGATGCCCTTTCTCGACTCCAAGGGCCAGACCGGCCACTTGCTGACTTCGACCCATTCATTGTTCAGTACCTTACCTCACACGCTTTGACACATGGACCATGATTCATCTAGGACTGACTCTAACTGGAAAAATGACGATGCTATCAATAGCCATGGGTCACATGGAACGAAAGCACTAGAAGTTAGCACTCAAGTGGATAAGCGTCGGTCACAACAACTGATCACATGGAAAAAAGGAGATATTAGCACCTGGAGTTTAGGTGTGATAACAAAGTATTACAAAACTCTATTCAAAAGAGGACTTTGGGCCTATTTAAAGAGTCTGAGAGTAGCTCGAGCTTAGAGATACAGTAGAGTTAAACTTATAACTCTGAACCTATGGGAAATTGACTAGTAAGGTCTATCAATTTTGGTATTGGAAAATAATTAACCTGCCCATTTGAATGTTTGCAGGGAATTAAAATCATTATAGAACTACAAGTGCAAGAGAAAGCAAGGATACAGTGAAGAAACCTGCAAGGGCGAAGCAAAGAAGTTTTGGAAATGCAGATCTGGTGAGATCTAACATGTAATATGGATTTTAGATGTAACATGTAATTTGGAATAATAGCAATGGAAAAAAATATGTTGGTATAGAACTTTGATTCCAACCAAAGGAGCAAGGTTGAAAAGGGAATGTTAGGAACAAGATCTTGAAGCAGATCTTGCAGGTATTAAGTAAGAGGTGTATGTGTTTGATCACAAGTAGAAGGAAAGAGGTATTATAGCATAGGATTGCAGCTAGAAGGTTGTAACAGTGAAAATGTATCACAAGAGAATCTTGTGACAGATAAATCCTTAAAACAAGGGGAGTTGTAGATTCTTTCTGGCTAAGATTGGAAAGTAGAAAATAGTGGAAGTTCTCAGGAAAGTGTGAGAAGTGTGCAGAGAGACAAGTGAGGAGCAGAGGATGCTCAGGAGGTTCTATATGAAAGGACCAATGATGCCAAAAGGTCAAGCTCGGAAGAATCTTGATGAGGTATTGAGTGACAAGGTAAGGATACTTGTTACAAGGAGTAAGCTTGGTTGCATCTCACAGTGGGCATGGAAAATCTCACAAAAGGAAAGATGAAGATGACTATTGAAAGTCATGACAGTGGTTCGAAAAAAGGCCACAATAAGAGGAAAGAAGATACCATAGAAGATGGCAAGAAGAGAATGAGTGATGAAGAATTTAACAGGAAAATGATTGAGTTAAAGGTACGACTCAATTATGTGGAACAGCTGCTATAGGAATCTGAAGAAAACCAAAGATGTGGTTTGATAATGAAGAAGAAGGCTAGATGTCCTATTAAGCAATTGATTGCAAGATAGAAGAGACACAGGTTGAAAGCTTGTTTAAAGAAGGTAGAAGCACTCAAGATAGTTGAGTGTGAGGTAGAAGTTCAATATTGTGAACCTGAACGAGGATCAATCCTAGGAGAGGATGATGATGAGATGTCGATGTGCTCAATTCAACACAAAGAAGGAATGATAGTAACATCAAGTGAGACAGAGGAGTCTCATGAAATTCACACTAATTATTTGTGTGAGTATGTATTTGCAGGTACTGAAGAGAATGAAGCTGAACAAAAACAAGGAATTACAAAGGACATAGAAATGCAAGAAGAACATAGCTATGCTGGTGACAAACAACAAGGGATAGCATCTTCTGAAGATAGACAGTCTCAAGGAATTGCCACAGGAGAAATAAGTTCACCATTGTTTCATGAGGACAGAAATAGGGAAGCTCGTGAACCTCAGATAAACATCAAGAAGAGTTGGGAAACTGCAAGAGACCGAGGAATTCAGATTGAAACTTTACAGGCTTATGAAGAAAGTGTAGATTTTAACCTTGTACAATATTTACTGCAAACATATTTTTAGTAAAAGAACAGAAAATATACAATGGAAAATACAAACATTACACATAGATTTTTTCCCCTGGAAACCCAAACCGGGAAAACTAGCATATTCTATATTCATTCATCATGATACATTGTTTGCAATACAATATACATATAGGAGCCAGCGACATCTGAAACCCTAAGCCAATGACCTGGATTATTCAACAACACTAATTCCTTAACCGGAAATAGAAAACCATCGGCAAAAAACCATGTGCTGAAAAACTGTTCAACAATAGACACGAAAATCGAGGCAACACGAAAAACGAGGCAAAAATGTGACACGTTTCCCAAGGCAAAAACAATTTCCTCGTGCAAAGAATATAACACATACCCAACAGAAAGAAGTAAACTCTGAGGTATAATAGTTTGGTTATATTTTCTTTTGTTAAATGTTTACCTGATTATCTTTGAAAGAATTTTGTCAAAGGTTAAGGACATATGGAAGTTTGGAAAAGAAAGGAAGATGTATGTCCTGGATGTTTATGAATGTCAATCAAAATAGTGTAAAGATGATAAGCAGGAAGCTGATAAGGAGAACTCAACTCAAGATATTGCAAATAGTCCATAGGAGACTATGGAGCACAAAATCTAGGAAGGCAGAGATAAATTCCTGAAGATGAAGAGGGATATACACCACAGAGGCTTGAGGAACATAAAGTTGTTTGTACCAACAATGAAGAAGACAATGTAAATTATGATCAGCAGATGGTAAAGGGACAAACAATTACAGAAGACAAATGTACAAATAAAGAAATAAGTGATACATCTGCAGCAGACAACAATGAATTGTCAGATGATGGTGAAACCATGCAAGCAAAGGATGAGGCAATGGATTTGTTTTTTCATATTTCATTTAATGAACATGAGCAGATGATAACAGTTAAAGAGTTGAGAATTGTTTTGAGAAACAGTCCAGGAAGTGATAATAGTACGAGTCAAGGAGATGGAGGAATGAACAAAAATATAGTGGAAATGAAAAGACAACTCAAAATGTTGGTGCAAGGAAGAAAAGATAAAGAAAAAAGTAAGAAATATGTTTCAAAATTTAATCAATATTCTGAGAAAAAAGAAAAAATTTCCAAGACAGGGCAGTATGAAGCAGAAGAGAGACATGAAAAAATCATTATGTCATGTACACATTAAAAGGAAGAGAACCAAAAGAGAGCTTTAGAAAGAATGAAGGGGAAGATAAATGTGAAATACAATATGATTTCAGATTTTAAGTTTTTAACTGTTGAGTGTATTGTACAAGATGAAGGGAAAAATGCTTTTGAAAATATATTTGTTTCTGCAGATATAGACAAACATGGAAGATTTAAAGATGAAAATAGTCAACCTTCCTTACAGGAATAAGAAGCTGGGAGAAAGCAGTTAAATGGCTTAGAGGCTTGGAATGGAGGAAGAGTTGTTGTGACTCTTACACAGGGTATCGTTGAGGAAAAAGAGGATTGCAAAAGATGTCGAGTTGCAGAGCATGAGCCAATTTTTTCATCAAAACAAGGAAGACTTAAAGATCAAAAATATGCCTGGGAAACTAATGTAGATGAGTACAACATAGATATAAGAACCAATTGGTTGATTTCAGCAGTTCAAGCACAAAATTGTGCAACAGAGAGTCAAGATATAAGTGAATGGTTGTATATCCTCGTACCAGGCAAGGAATTAATTATTTTTGAAGTTGAAAGGATTCCATTTAAAACAATGGACAAGTGGGAAATGAAGGTAGCCGAAGAGATGTATTTTATAATTTATCAAGGTCGGCAAGTTAAGGAATTGTGGATTGATGCAAAAGATGATCTAAGGGAAGCTATTTGGAGGCAGGATATAATGTTGATGATGGGATAAGAGATCGGAAAGTACAATGAGGTACAAGACTAAGTATTTAGTGAGGGATGCATGGAGAAAAAACTCAATTGTTTTGGAGTATTGACTGGTGATTTTAATAAGTGTTCCAGGCTAACAATGTTATTAAAAGAATTAATAATATCCAAGCAAAGGAATCATACAAAAGTAAAGTGTAAAAGAGGAAGTAGTCAACAACAAGTAAAAGTGAAAATATCAGAGTTAGTAAGGAAGATATCCAAAGAGAAGATCACCAGCAATGAACAGTTGATCAATGATGGAAGAAGAAACAAAGAAATTGCATTGTGGCAAAGCAAAGTTTGGGATCTTGGAAGGATGGAGATAGCAAAAATGCAACATCGGGATAGTCATGCAAGTGGACAACAACAAAATAGAGTTTGGAATCCAAGAGGAGGAGAAATAGTAAATGCACCTACAATTGAAAAATGTCAGACAACCAGATGGAAGATACAATCAGATAAAGCTTACAGCAGAAACAATAGGAAGACTCATGAACATGAGTGCATGAACTATTTTTACCTCGGGAGTCTGATGTAAGAGCATCTGACAACAAGTTCTAGAATTGACCCCGTAGGTCAAAACCACATTTACCAAGGGAGTTGGTTCCCTAATTTCTTATTTAAGTATGTAATAATTTGAATTGTCTCTAGAAGACATTTTGATTGAGTTTGTTTGCTAGTTGTCAAGTTGTTACTAGAGTTTAGGAACAGTTTCCAAATTTAGATTTTGTTCAGATAACTCGGGATTTTGTTAGGATGTGAGCTATCCAAGAGCTCCAAGAAAATATATTAAATTTTTTGTAAGAGTTAGAAGGTTAGAGAGAGAGGAGAGTGAGTGTGTGTGATTGAGTGTGAAAGGGTGGATTGCAGAGGTCCGAGAGACCATGAAGGAATGAGCCTTCATGTGTAATTTATTTCCTTCAATGATATAATGGAAGATCAGATCGTGTGGTGTTTTCCTGTGTATTTGATTTGTTAAAATTTGTGTATAAATTGTATGGACAAAGTGACAAGGTTTTGTGGTTGCAAGAGAGTGAATCACGTGCAAAGTGGTCCAAAGTGTGAACCAAGGCCTATTAAACTTCCCGTGTGTTTGTGTTTTATTGGAATAGATGGTAAGGATTGACCGAAGAACATAGATCGATGGCTCATATCATAGCAGGCATCATCTCTCGGTGATTTTTCATTAGTTTGACACTTGATTAAGTCTGTGGTTTCGAGGTCCGGCACACGTGGCATGGTTGGAATGGCAAGGAAAAGTGTTATATGGAGGAGACCAATCCACCATCAATCACGATAGGAACAACAGTGATCTTGTCCTAATCGATATCGTCGAAATATTAAAGGTGATCCACATGTTTATATCTGACCGTTGATCGGGAGTGTAGATCGATGGCGTGGAGTCTACACGTATCGATAAAGTGTGAGGAATTTAACTCAAGGAGTGACGAGACCCCGTGGCCTAGTGCCTGAAATACATGGCATCCATTTACTCGTCGATGTGGTTCCATTCAAAGTTCTGACTTACGGTTCCACATGTGGTTACCGCATAAGCCTTTGTAATATTTGGACGGTGGAGATTAAATTGTCGACCTTGCAGATCGACGGTTCTCA
>JASDQU010014887.1:105396-120349 GCA_032191745.1 Picea mariana
TACCGTCACATACAAACAATCTCTATTTCCATACAGTTGCTATCAACACAAAACCACGTGCCTTAATGGTCACGCAAATCGCAAAATAATTCAAATAGTGTCGTTGTAATTTGAGTTGTCGGTTTGTTATGTGCAAACCAGTCCAGGGTGACTGATGAGGCTCGACTTCTGAGAAGGTTTCTATCTAACGTGTGGGAGAAATCTTCATGCCTCAGTGATAAGTTATAAGGGTGTGGCTGTTGAGCTTATAGTAGTTATGGTGTATCTTGAATCCTTTTGCAGGAGTGTGTCAATAAACATTTTAGATATGATTAGAGTTTCATCATGATTTAAGTTTTGTGGATGGTAAAATGATATTTCTAGAGTGTTTCGTCAATTCTGAATTAATTTCAGAATTTATATCATGAAAAATTCAATTTAAGTTTTAAATCAATAAAAATTTAACTTCTTATATTGCAAAATTTTGACAACTATCATCATGATTTAAGTTTTGTGGATGGTAAAATGATATTTCTAGAGTGTTTCGTCAATTCTGAATTAATTTATATCATGAAAAATTCAATTTAAGTTTTAAATCAATAAAAATTTAACTTCTTATATTGCAAAATTTTGACAACTGAAATTAACTTTGCTACAAGATTAAACAACCCCTGGGCCCTCCTTGATGTACTCTCACTATTTATAAATATTTTGCATGACATTTTATACCGTTGACATTAAAAAGACGGTCAAAAAAAGCAATCAAGTAAAACAAATTGTCATCTTATTAAGGAGAGTCAAATTATTAAGAACAGTCAAACATCTTTAATAGGGCATCGAAAAATGTGCTACTCCTCAATCTCAGTCTCTTTAATTGTACATAATTTGCAAATCCTATCTTGGTTTGAATAATGAGCTTGTACAATTGCACTCTCATTTTGCTTAACGGAAATCTTAGGCCATGATACCAATGTTGTTGTAGACATCCATATGAGACTCTTAAAAGGGTTTCAACATAGGTAACTTAGTCTTGAGTAGCTAGAGGAGGGAAGTAGGTCCACTTGAATAAGCTCTCTTTGAATATCATCCCTAAATGCATGGTTGAATTTTGCATTCAAACAAATCAAAAGGGAGAGTGCATTCAAAAAGTCCCTATAAGAAGGAAGATGATCACGCAAAATACCTAGGAACCACAACAATGTAGAGACTTCTAAATACCAACATTGAATCTTAAGTGTCCAAATATGTGATATTGTTAGTCATGGGGAAAGCATTCAAAGATTCCTTCTAAAAAGGAAGATGATTAATGGAAGTACCAATGGAACACAACAATGTAGATGCCTCTAAATGCCAATATTGTTTCCTCCTCAATGTATTGTGAGAAGCATGTGAAGCAATCATTTAAGAGTTGAATCTTAAGTATCCAAATATGTGATGTTATTATGAAACAATTTGTAACTGAATAAACTTGGCTGCACTAAGATTAAAACATGAGTTTTGTCTTGGGATGCACTATAAAGATTGGGTGGAAGAGACATGTCAATGATATCTATAACACTTATATATTAAAATAGAAAAAAATTGTCATTCTACTCTTAATGTTAAAAAAAAGTGTTCCCTCTTTCAAATATGTAAAACAAGAATAATAGCCATCATAACAAGAGTAAGTTAATCTTGTAACAAAAGGACTCTCTTTCCAACCACAACTTTGACAAGAATCTGGCAAAAATTCAGGTTTGATCAGAGTTCCACCATGATCCAAATTTTTTGCATGGTGGAACGATGCCCCCAAGAGTTTTGTCCAACTCTGAATCAACTCAGATCCTCGAAAAATTGATTGACGTTGTGGATCGGTCAGAATTTTGACTCCATGTGTCACCATATTCTGGCAATGGAAGGGAAGTTTGCTACAAAATTAGATAGTTCCATCAAAACATCTTAGAATAGCTTCTACTTGAAATAGTTTGTACCGTTATAAAATCTCCTTCCCTTTCTCACCATACTTAATAGGGTTAGGATCACTGCAACTCAAAAGCAGCGTCTTTTCAAAAATTCCATCAAGAAGAACATAGTAAAAAAATCCACCCATAGCATAGTTCCACCATGATCCAAGTTCCCCTCATGGTGCAACTTTGCCCCAAGCTTTTTGGTAGTTCTTAATCGACTCAAAGCCTCCTATTTTTTTGAAACGCAATGGATCGAAAAAAACTTCACCCCTGTAATGTGTTATAACATATTACATGTAATATGTTATTATGCATTTTGAGTGCCCTTTATCAAGCCTCTGCTTAATAGCTCAACCTGATGACCTGCCCTACGTGCTAGCCAGGGTTTCTCTGCAGTTCGACTCCTTGGAGAGCCGCTTGTGAGTTGGTCACAACGTTATCTCTAGGCAAACTGGTTTAGTAGTCTACCAGCCCAAGGAGTGAGCATTATCGTAATACTCTCTGGGGATGGGATTCCACTGTCATAATGGAAAGAAAAAAAAATCCAAGTTATGATAGATTGGATATATGTTAGTTTATTGTTAGACTATAGCTCAATGTTCTTGGCGTTGGCAATTGACATGATATGGACCCAAGGAAGCCATCGTCCTGCCTAATTAACCCTTTGATTTTGTTGTTTGTAATTATGGAAATAAACTGTGTAAGGAGTTTTTGAAACATCTAACATTTCAAGTGGACACTCCACACATCATCATCAGGGACTACAATCCCTGATGGATACTTATTGCTTCAACAGTCCCTGATGATGGGTGAAGTGTCCACTCGAAACAATGGACGTTTCAAAAACTCCTTTGCAAAACTACAGAGAACATTATGTGGAATTGTGCAAATCTGCATTCTGCATACCCTTGATTTTGATTTTGATGGAAGTAGAATGATTGATTATGAATAAGTTGAAGAAACAGGCTATTCATATAGCAAACGGCCCTTGTTTTCTAGTGAGTTTTCATATAAATACAGCAGAATTTATGACGGATTATTTACAAATATTAATCACTAAAATTACAGTGTATAGTTGTTTCAATGAAAATGAGGTCTACGAAACTGCTCCATAAGTATGCGGTTCCCTTTTAGACGACTAGAAAACTCAAATTCATGATATGTGTGTTGAAATTGACACATGAAATATTTTATTACACAAATTGAATCGGAAAACGAGATGCAATTGCCCAAAAACGCGTCCCACCTCCACTGGACAAACACTTTCAGGATGAGATCATTTTCACACGACGGCAAGAAGAATCCACGAACTCCGCGTCTACACGTCAGATTTTGAACGGGCCTTGGCCGGCCGCCGTCAACTGCGCTCAGACTCCAAACATCCACCCTCATCTTTTAAAACCATTGATCGGCCTGGAATCGCTTGTGTCAGCTCTGTTATGTTGGCTACCAGAATTCTTCTTGTTGGATTCCCATGAATGGACGAGAGCCTCTCTCATGGTATTTAGTTCAATCTAACGTAGAATTAGAGGAAAGAGGTTGCTGACTAACAGGTTGCTAATCATGGAGAAACGCCCAGCCTCTAAATTCACGTTCACCTGGAAATGGGGTACTCAATTAAGTGCATCATCTACTATTCTATGGCTCATGTTGGGTTTAATACTTATTTCAGCAATCTCTGCAGGTTCGTCGACTCTGCACAATCATGCATTTTTTTTAACAGATATCACCCATTTTTTAGCATAATCTTGGAACTGTATCCCTTCTAAGGAGGAGAGGAGATTTTAAAGTCATAAAAACTATTTGAAGATACTGCATATCTGACCATTTACTACCCTGTTCATTATATCACACACCCACACAACATACAGAAATACACTTAGAATCAAGCCTAGGCAAACTATAGTAAACTCCCACCACTGTACGGCTAGACCACAGTCCAATGCCCGCACAACCATGTAAATTTACGAAATGCATAGTAGACTGTATGATATCATATCATCCTGTAGACTAATAATGTCTGAAACGATATGGGTGTTTTGCAGATGCTTTTGATCCTCTGGACCCAAATGGAAACATCACCATCACATGGGACATCATGTCTTGGACCGCCGATGGCTATGTTGTGAGTAATCATACCTATATTAAAATGAAGATTACATATGTTTGTAGTAATTAAACATATCGATATGGTGGTGGTGTTGGTGGGTTTTGATCATCTGCAGGCGACGGTGAGCTTGTCGAATTATCAGCAGTATAGACATATACAGAGTCCCGGTTGGCACTTGGGCTGGACTTGGGCGAAGAAGGAAATAATCTGGTCGATGGTTGGTGCAGAGACAACCGAGCAAGGAGATTGTTCTCGTTTTAAGGGCAACATTCCCTTCTGCTGCTTGAAGAGTCCTACCATTGTTGATTTGATGCCGGGAGCTCCTTACAATCAGCAGGTTGCAAATTGTTGCAGAGGGGGAGTCATATCAGCTTATGCGCAGGATTCTGCCACTTCAGTGGCAGCCTTCCAAGTCTCCGTCGGCAACACTGGGACGAGTGCTAAAACTATCCTCTTGCCCAAGAATTTCACTCTCAATACACCTGGTCCTGGATATACTTGTAGTCCTGCCAAGGTCGTCAAACCCAGCCAGTTTATCAGTCAAGATGGCCGCCGACACACTCAAGCTTTAAGTAAGCACATTCATCTCTAGCATGGCAGAGAACCATCTAAGTCAGTTTAGATGGGTTTGTGCTAGTGTCCATATTTAATGCACCTAATGCATCATCTAGATTCAATGCACCGGCTAAACACAAGAAGAGTTGATAGATCACCTAATGCACCTTGCTTCTCTCGCTTTTTGGAATTACTATACGTGATTGGCCATTTTCTATGAATTCTGTTTAATGTAATGATTTAATTTAATTTGTTGCAGTGACCTGGAAACTGACCTGCAAATATTCACAATTTTTAGCTCAGCGTACTCCTACCTGTTGTGTCGCCTTGTCATCTTTCTACAATGACACAATTGTCCCCTGTCCAGTATGTTCCTGTGCCTGCCAGAACAATATCACTCAGCCAGGAACTTGTATTGAGTATGCCAATCCTACCAAACTTTTACAGAGTGCTTTTAGTTTTGAATTTTATGGGAAAAGTGAGATCATAGATTATTTTGTTGTGTTGCAGGGGAGATTCCCCATATCTCAAGACACCGGGTATAAACACACCCCAGAACAACACACCTCTTATACAGTGCACACCTCACATGTGCCCAATTAGAATACATTGGCATGTCAAGCTCAACTACCAATTGTACTGGAGGGTGAAAGTCACTATTACAAATTTTAATTACAGAATGAATTACAGTAACTGGAACATTGTTATGCAGCATCCAAATTTTGACAATTTGACTCAAGTTTTCAGCTTCAACTATAAGCCACTGATTCCATATGGGTCTCAGAGTAAGTAACCCATTGCCCCTACAGCTTTATCTTTTTCTTTCTGCTTCTGAAAGATAACTTATCAATTTTGCACTGAAATTATATAGTTAAGATATCTCCAGTCATGTTATATGTCTTTGCTGGTGCCTTTGCAGATGATACTGCAATGTTTTGGGGAGTCAAATACTTCAACGATTTGCTTATGGAAGATGGATCAATGGGGAATGTCCAGTCTGAAATGCTACTCCAGAAGAATTCGCAGACATTCACTTTCAAACAGGGATGGGCATTTCCTCGGATAGTGTACTTCAACGGTGATAATTGTGTAATGCCAGCACCAGATGCATATCCTACACTTCCAAACAGTGCCCCTGTCCTGGAGAGGGGAATGTCCTTAGGTTTAATTGTTTCAGCTTTGGCTGCTACATCCCTGCTGGTATTCATATAAAATTCTTGAAAATACTCAGAAGCTGGCAGGCATTATTTTTTTCTCGTGAATCTGTGTTTGTAATGACAAAGAAACTGTCCTTGATGTAGCTTGTAATCAAGTTGAAGGCAACAGAGATTGGCTTCCTTATGCATTTCAGCCTGCGGTTATATATTGAGATTTTTTCTAATGAAATTGACTAGCTAGTAGCATTGTAGATGATTCTTTGATTACAGTATAAGATTTTATTTGCTGGTGAGAGCATATTTGATACTGCAAGATTACCATGTGGAAAGCAATATCTTTGAGGTACTATGTTTTAGTCACATTTCCTTAAGTTGGGCCATAGATGCTCTATATACTGTAGTTGTTACACAATCAATAATACCACATATGGGAAGAATCTTTTGTAAGATGACAAGATGAATGAATTCGGTGTATTTCGTTTCATTCATCAGGGGGATTGATGAAGAAGAGTCGAATGCAAATAAATTGTGCTGGTTATCATGTTATGTTGTTTTCAAAGACATCCATATTGAAATTCTTTTCTTGTATTATTCCTCTTGTTTTCACATCGATTTTAGGTACTGCTGCTTTAGAGTTGTTGGAAGGCCAGTGTATAATTCTGAACAATTTCCTTGATTAAACAGAACCTGAAATCTAGTTTCATGCGACAATGAATGTGTACAATGCAGTTTAAAGAGCATCTCGAGTTATAAAGTGTGTTGATTATTTCTTTCATAGTCTCTTGGTATGCTCTAGCCTTTCTTGGAACTTTTAACATATATGATAAATAGAAAGGAATGCCATCCTATTCAATAATAATGATAGATAATGCTTGCCATGACAAAGGTCACTTGAGGAAAGATCGCCCAAGACTCAAGCCTTGGGAAGCACAGCAGCCAGCTACAGAAAAATGAGGGTGGAGATGGATCCCATAGACAAAGAGGGGCTCAGCACCCACCAGCTCAGCAAATCCAAAGGGCAATGAGGAGAGAGACAAGTAATTCCTCAAGGAAACCAGATTGAAGTGCTTAGCCCCAGTCATAGGTAGTGAGAGAGAATAGTCAAGAAAGGTGGCCTCTCCAGCCACTCAAAATTGATGCAATATCGAGAACCAGTGTCTATAGACATTGGAAACCCAACTAATCCATACAAAGGAGCAGGAGACAGTGGAATTGCTAAGACTTTATTGCACCCCATCTATATCCTTATTTCAGAGGTGTGCATAAAAGAGTCAAGACTTGAGCAATGAGGGGATGATGGCTATGACAAAGGAGGCTCCCCCCTTATTGATATCAGAACCCAGGCCCTAGGAGAAACTATGGATATGGATGAGCCTCCAAAGAAATTTCAGCCAGCTAGGAGAATTTCCAGACTTCACCAGGCCTGAACACAGGCTAGGAATAAAGATGCTTCCTCTTGATCTCTTCAATATTGAGTCGCCCTAGTGTGTACTCTGACCTGTATGAAGTTCCCTAACCTTAGTAGTCAAGTTACTCCTAAGGAATTCTGGAGCTTTAGTTTCTAGCTATGTTGTCTGCGTTCACACACCCACCCCCTAGGTGCAGATACCCCGTACCCAATTTGGGAGAGGGTACGCACCCAAAGTATCCTAGAGTACCCACGCCATCTGGGTTCGACGTTCTACCTCCCACCAAAAACTAGGGACACACACTGATTTGGGTACCCAAACCCCAAAATCAGGTTCTCAAAGGGAAACTTTGTTAAAGTAAATATTAACTTATAATGGTCAATTAGATATTAGACTTAGGCATTAATAAAGTCAATTCGACTTCAGTTTATTTTATACTTTTATGTCTTATTTCACTTTATTGTGTTTTCAATCCATCTCGCATTCATAAAGTGGATTGACTCAACTTGCTTGTAACCCTATAAAAGAAAGCTTTCGCTTTCTCATTATGATATACAATACAGGGAACTCTTTCGAATTATCTTAGTTTCGTTATGTGCTCAATTTCCATAATATGGTATCAGAGCTCAGCTAAAGCCACAGAGTCTGTGAGAGAGTGAAGACCTAGGCACTGTTGCCGGCAGAGACGGATTGAGAAATCACTAGCATAGCACATCGAAGAGCCAAAATCACTAGTATTGTTTCACTTTATTTTCAGAGACGGATTGAGAAATCACTAGTATTGTTTCACTTTATTTTCAAAGCAAGGTCAATTTTTTCAACCACCATCCAACGATTGTCAGCCATCGTTTTCAGCTGCCATTCCCAGCTATCGTACGGTAGAGTAATACGGTCGTACAGAATCCATGTGGAATTGCTCAAAAAAGTGCTGTAAAAATCAATTTACGGCCCAAATTATCTTATTTCTCAGTTTTCTTAACAGTATAGACGAATTGGAAGCAGATTGAAGCTATTTTTTTCCTGCATTGGTGCCCAGATTTGCAAATCTGGAATTTTTAGCTGCTAATTTGTTATTTTTCAGCAGATTCAAGGAGAAATTGATTTTTTGGTGCTATTTATGAATAGATCTAAGTGATTTTGAGCTAGTGGTGAGCATATTTTCCTAGATCTACGTGTTTTTCAGCTGGTTGAGAGCAGATCTTAGTCTTATTGGGCTAGTGGTGAGCAGATTTGCCTAGATCAGAGTGTTTTTGGGCTGTTTGTGAGCGGATTTATTATTAATTTGCAAGTTTTTCATCATACTACTCTGTTCTTGGGTTATTTTTAACCTTCATCTATGGAATCTTTACCCAACATCATGCTGGAAGGGAGTCAGTGGCTGACAGGCAAGAACTACAATACATGGAAGCAATGGAAGTTGACCATTTTTTAGTACAGGTGCCTGGTGAATATTGTCCTTGACAAGCTTACCCGACCTACAGTTGTGGGTAAAGACCAGGATAAGTTTGATTAGAAAGACAAAGAAGTTATGATGTTGATTAAGTTGTCCATGACAAATGAGATGCTTACAAAGGTCGTCGAGACAGATAAGACTTCTTCGGGGATCTAGACACATTTGAAAGATTTGCATAAGACATTGAACAAGGGCAGAGCCTTCTTCCTAAAGAACATGTTGTTTTCGATAATGATAGATGAACATGCATCCCTCTAGGAGCATTTGCTCAAAATCAACGATATCCTAGAACAGTTGATGGCGATTGGTCAGGAGATGATGGAAGAAGACATGGTGGTAATCACAATGAAAAGTTTACCACGTGCTTATGAGCACTTTATTGAGACCCTAAACATCACTTCTACGAATGTTGACCTAAAGTTTGATGAGCTTTGCAATAATCTCTTACAGCAGGACAGATGGAAGAAACAATTTGGTAGTAGCAATGAGATAGAGGGCTTCGAGCAAGCCTTTGCGGCCAAATTAAAGGGCAAAGGAAAATGAGCCAAGAAGAAAGGACAGAGTGGCGATGAGGAAGTCACCAAGGATCAAAAGACCATCAAATGCCATTATTGTGGCAAAGAGGACCATATGAAGAAGCATTGTAGAAAGAGGTTGGATAACCAGAAAACCAACCAAGGAGGGCCTCAACAATGGGCTCATGTCGCAGAGCATATAGAGGAGAAAGAATCAACCTTCTATGAATTTATGGCCACGACACAAGCATATCAACCTAGGTCATTTGCTTGGTTCATCGATTCAGGTGCATCACGTCATTTCACCAACAGGAAGGACTGGTTGTCAGAGTATACATCTTGTTCTTCCAAGGATTCAATGATCTTCAATGGTGGGGAGGAATATACCGTCATTGGCAAAGGAAATATGTAGATTTCCTTTGGAGGAAAAATGTTAATCTTCCTCAATGTATACCACATGTCAGGTATGGAGCTTCATCTACTTTTAGTTCGTCATATTATGTGACACATCCCCCAACTAGATGTCAACTTTAGCAATCAAAAGTGCTACATAGTTGACAAGGAGACCAAGAAGATTGTTTCTCTTGGTGTCGAGGACCACGGATTGTTCAAACTGGTGGATATTGGACAAGTCAAAGAGCATGCACTAGCAGTCAAGAGTGCATCAAATATCAGTGACTATGGAATTAGAGGTATGGGCACCTCAACTTGACCTACCTCTCTCAGTTGGCACGAAGAATCTGGTAGATAGACTTCCAAACATTCAGTTGCAAATCCAAGGAGTTTGTGGAGCTTGCCAGACAGGGAAGCAGCACAAAGCGCCATTTGATGAAGGACAAGAGTGGAGAACACAGAGAGTCCTTCAACTAGTTCATGCGGATATTTGTGGACCAATGAACACGACATCAATCACCGGTGCCAAATATTTCCTTATATTTGTTGATGATTACAGTAGGAAAATGTCGATGTATTTTTTGAAACTGAAATCTAACATGTTTAATGAATTTCAAAAGCTCAAAGCCTTAGTAGAAAGAGTCAGGTTATCATATAACCTCTCTTAGGTGATAATGGTGGCGAATTTTGCTCCAAAGAATTCAATAAATTTTTGTGCTAAACATCAAATCAAAAGACAGTTCACTACACCTTACACTCCACAGCAAAATGGAGTGGTTAAAAGGCGGGACCGCACTATCACAAAGATGGCCAAGTGTATGTTGTAGAACAGGTGTGTTCCAAATAGGTTTTGGGTTGAGGCAGTGTTCACAACAATATACTCGTTGAATAGATATCCAACAATGGCAGTGAAGCAAAAGACCCCAGAGGAAGCTTGGTCTGGAAGAATGCCCAAAGTCAGCCATCTTAAATTTTTTGGTTCTACTACCTCTTTCAAAAGCTCAAAGCCTTAGTAGAAAGAGTCAAGTTGTCACATAACCTCCCTTAGGTGATAATAGTGGCGAATTTTGTTCACAAGAATTCAATAATTTTTTTGCTAAACATCAAATCAAAAGACAATTCACTACACCTTACATTCCACAGCAAAATGGAGTGGTTAAAAGGTGGAACCGCACTATCACAAAGATGGCCAAGTGTATGTTGCAGAACAGGTGTGTTCCAAATAGGTTTCAGGTTGAGCCAATGTTCACAACAGTATACTAGTTGAATAGATCTCCAACGATGGCAGTGAAGCAAAAGACACCAGAGGAAGGTTGGTCTGGAAGAATGCCCAAAGTCAGCCATCTTAAAGGTTTTGGTTCTACTACCTACACTTGGATTCCAAATGAAAAGTAAGCCAAGTTAGATCCAAAGAGATGTTGGTTGATATGGACACCAATAAGGTGAGCTTTAGTAGAGATATTGTTGTTTATGAGGAAGTTGGACCTTTCTATATTTCTCCCAAATTCAGAATTACCGAGTAGCCAATGGTGGATAAGGATTCAGGTGTCAAGCTTCAAGCAACTCCACCTAAAGGGGGGGAATATTTTGAGCATGAGGAGTCTTCTAGGTTGATAATTTATAATGCAAATAGCCCGAATCAACATTCGGATGACACAAATACAGGTGAGGATGAGGAGAATCCCAAGAAGAGACCCGAGTGGTGACACGACACTATTGGAGATGTTTGGATAGCTGAAAAGATCAAGGGACAATCGTCGAGAGGAAAGAGAAAACAGAAACCAAACACAGTCAACTTTGCTCTGATGGCCAATGTTCAAGAAAAGAATGAGCAACAATTGTTTGAGGAGGCAAATGGTAGACCTAAATGGGAAAAGGCCATGGCAATCGAACATGAGAGTTTGAGAAAAAATCAGACTTGGGACCTGTTAACCACCTAAGTGTCAACATCATGTACCATGAAGACATGTACCTTGTACCATGACAAGGTTTAAGACCTATGGCTCAGCAGGGCAGTTCTGCCCCCAAAACTTCTATTTCTCTCTCTCCTCCACGGAATGTTTGCTCCCCTACATGGGAATTTTTGTAATGTAACATGTTTAGCATGGATCAAGTTTTGTAATGATTTGGTTGCCTAGGAATTTATCATTAGGGAAGTCCTTTCATCGAGTGTTTTTTTTCCTTAAGTAATTAATTTTGATTTTCAGCAATTTTAATTACTTAAGTTTTTCACTCAATAATCCTCCAAAGTGGTAAAAAACATTCTAATGATCGATCCCAGTAGGTTACTAAAGGCTAGAAGTGTTATAAATGACCATGCTAGACATCTCCTGGAGTCTTGCAAAATTATGTTAAGTTTTGATAGGTATTTTTAATAATTTAAATTTCCTGTTAATTGGAAAATTTTAATTAGTTTTTATGTAAAATGTAAAAATTTGGTCCTGGGATTTTGTATAGGGGTATGGGTACTCAAATCAAATGGATTATGACCCCCTACACCCTTGGGCCAAGTTTCATCTCATTTGGACAAGTTTTGTTAGGTCAACGTCCATGAGGAGTCTAAGTCAGTCAAAAATCAGCAAATAATTGGCTAAAGTAAAAATGTCAAATTTTGTAAATGAGTCTAAGGTCATGAAAAAGGGGAAGGAAATGTTTTCTAAAGTGTTTCCTAAGTTAGAAAGAGGTTTGAACATAAGGAAGGGGCCCCCCAATTCAAGAAGTAACAACATCAAGTGTTCCCCTAGCAAGAGGGGTGCCCCCCCTCTTCATGAACTTTTGGAAGTTGTAAAAGGCAAAGGTTAGGGAGGGCCCCACACCTTAGGCGCTCCCCTTAGAGCCTAGTGAGAGGTTTAAACAAGAGAGAGGGGGTTCCCACCCACTCATTCCTTAGCTCTCTCCCTCATGGTGCACCCCTCTCCCTCATGGTACGCCCCCCTCTCAAGTGGGACTCCCTTGCATGCAAGCGACACTTGGAGAGCATGCAAGGGGGGTCTCCTCTCCCTCTCTCCCTTAAAAGAAGCTCGCCTCTCCTCATTTGTGAATCAACTCTCATTGTAAATTCATGCTGTCGAAATTTCTCCTCACTCTCTCTTGCTCTCCCACTCAAGTTTTCTCTTGTAATCTTGCTGCAAATTTGCAGCCATCTTTTGAATAATACAAGTCAAGTTTTGGAGGATCTCTTGGTGTTATTTTGGTGCTCTCTTGGTGTTCTTCCATGGTGTTTTTATTGAGGTAACATAGCTGCAATTTTCTGTGTATTTTCTTACTTACATTGTTCTACTTGAAGACCCCAAGCAAAGTGTTTTGTTGGGGATAGATTTGTGATAGTTTTGTCATAAGTCTATGTGGGTTATTTCTCTTTATGTTTGGAAAGTGTTTTGCAAGCCATTGTGAAGATCTCACCTTCTTGTCTCTTTGTGTAGCAAGGATTTCAACATTTGCAGGTTACCAAGAGCTTGGAGGAGTAGATTCTAAGTCTGGATACCCACTTGTCCAACCACAAAAACTCCATTTCAATTTCTGATTTCATTTCCAGCTTTAATCTCTTCATTTTCTAAGTCTATTCTTCTTTAAATCTTGTGAATCTAATCATTTCTAAGTTCATATTTTTACTCATAAATGTTTTGTTTTATATACTAACAGATACTAACTTGTTACAAGTTCATTTTTAGCATTTTACAGCATAGAAAGCTTATTGTTTTGTGCAGGTTTTCGCCAGGTTAAGGGGAGGTGCTACACATTTTTGCCCACAAAGAGCTCAAGGAAGCATCAAAAAGTTGTGGTACAAAACCCCTTCACCCCTCTTTCTTTCTAAAGCATTGTAAGCAACCCAAGAGAGTCTCTTGGGCTTGCATTCTTCATCTATTCTCTTATTTTGTAATTTGTAAATTATTTCAAGTATTTAGGTGCCCACACCTTGCATGTGAGTGGCTTTGCCACCCTTGCAATACCATGTTGGCTAGAGTAAATTTAATTTTCTGATATTTACATAAGTTGATTGCCCCACTTCTCCCATAAAGAAAAGGTTGTGTGGCTAGCTTTTGTTCTTCTTCCCTTCAAGTCTTTTGCCCACCTTGGCCACAAAATTGGTAGAGGCTTGTCCTCCACATTGTGCCAAAGTTGTGTGGCTAATTTGTTTATTTCATTCATTTAAGTTATTTGGATTGTTTGCCCACACCTTACATGTGAGTGCTTTTGCCACCCTTGCAATATCGTACTGGCTAGTAGTTAGAATTTTCAATTTTCACAAGTAAACAAACATTGCCCCGCCATTTGCCCCGTATTCCCTCCCCTTGCCACCTTGTGAATCTTGAGTGACAAGAAAGGGCAAAGGACTGTGTGGCTAGTATAATTAGGCACCCTGATCCGGATTATTTTCGGCACGAAATGAGAGCGGAGATATATCACAGAAATATTTAGAGATATTGCAAGAGAGACAACAATATAATAGAGATATAGCGGAAATAAAACAAGAGTCGTAGATATACAGTAATACACGATTTCTATTAACGAAATAAATGTACAGAGACTGCAAAATACAGAGTGAAAGACTCGCTAGAATGGTGGTAGCTTATCTCTGAGAAGAGATTTGATGGCTACTTGCATCCGTGAGAAGATGATCATTACAATGAGGCTCTAAGGGCCTTTTTAACAAAAGTAAAATCCAAAACCCTAACCCCAGAAGATGAAAAGCCAAAAGGTTTGTGGGCCCCGATGGGGGTAGTTGATACGTCAACTTCCCAGGGGCGTAACTTTTGCATACGATCTTCGTTTGGGGCGCTCAATAGCTCGTTGGAAAGATCTATCCGAGAACTAAAACATCGTTTAGGGCCTCAAAATGGCCCCAGAAGTTAAAAACTGCTAAAAATAGTAAATTACCAAAATTGCCAGAAATATGTTTTGGGCCAGTTGGAGAAGGTGGGTGGCCACCGATATCCACCTGGATCAATCCTCCCTCCTTAGGAAGCAATGGTCTCCATTGCGTTGAGTTCCCGGGGGAGAGGGGAAAGCGATTGTTGAATCTGAATCTTGGTGAGTTGCTTGCCTTGTTGGAACCATCGNCTTGGTTTGTTGAAGGTCGTCACGAACCTGTCGCTGGAAGGGTTGGACCTTTTTAACCAGTATGGCTACATGAGATGACTGTGTGCAGAAGGAATATTTGTGCTTTTCTACAACCTTGTCGACCTGCTTCTGGTGGATAGAAGGTGCTTGGGTCGAGGCTGTAGTGGTTGCAGTATCCTTTTGTTCCCCTTTTGAACAGATTGTGGAGAAGATGAATTTTGTAGTATGAGATACTACCTTGCGGCACTGTTTAGGTGGGGCAGTAGTTGGAACTACCTCTGGTATCCTGTAGAGATGACCCCCTAGAGTAATAATGACACTACGGGGTCGAGACTCATAGATAGCATGGCGTTTCCACATATATGGCTGGCCCAA
>JASDQU010014887.1:120437-143576 GCA_032191745.1 Picea mariana
GTGAATGAAAAAGGCGCTCCCCCTCTTCTGGATCTGTTGGTTCTTCTGGTTGAATTGTTGTGATTGCGACAATAGCAGTGGGGTCTGCATCGATGATCTGTCTTTTACCAGTATTTTCATAATCAGATTCTGAATCAGGGTTCGGCTCCTTGTCTTTGATCTCAGCCACCAATGACTGTTTTGAGCGACATTCATCGGTGTTGTGCCAGGGGCTTTTGTGGAATTCGCACCATTTTCCGGTGTCCTTCTTTGTCTTCCCGTGACCCTTCTTTTCCTGTGGCTTGGACTGGTTTTCGGGAGACTGTTTGTTAGGGATGTCTTTGTCATACTTTGGTTGTTGTGGATTTGCAGACCCGAACTCCCGTTTGTTCTGGTGCTTAAATTTCTGCTCGATTTTAACAACATATCGATAGGCAGCACCAAGTGATGAGATGTCCAGAAAATCCATTTCAGTTTGGATGTATCTGTGTAGAGCCCCACGGTATTTCAGAACCAAATGTCGTTCAGAGTCCTTGATACCCAGCTTGGTACGCAAGGTATGGAAGGTATTGGTGAACTCCAGAACTGCTTGGCCCCTCTCTTGTCGCAGTGTGGTCCATCTCATGTACTGGTCCTCATAGTTGCCAACAAGGTAATATTGTTCCTTTACCGCATTCACAAAAAAATCCCAAGTGGGCTCGGCCCCATATATTCCAGACTCCTCTGTGGAACTTTGCTCCCAGTAAGTTTCCCACCAATGTTTTACATGGGGAAGAGCCTTAAGGAGTGCGAAGGTGATCTTTTCCTTGTCGGAAAAATTATGAACAGAGAAATAACCTTCTAGTAGATTTAACCATTTATCTAAGGCATCTGCATCTATTTGACCTTCAAATACAAGAATATCAAAATTACCCTGTACCTTGAAAGGCGAGGTGCCTCCAAAGTGGTTGCTTGATGAAGATGCGCCTGATGCTATCGGCAGGCGTTGAAGGATGTGAGAAAAATTCTCCATCATTTCGTCTCTCTGTCGCGTGAGAGCTTGCTCAAGCAACAAACTGATAGGATCGTCTGCTCCGTCGTTTTTATTTTCTTCTGCCATTGAGGGTTTCTTGGGTGTGCGAGAGTGATTGTCCTCAAGAGAGACAAGCTCGAGACCCAACTTGCTATACTCAGACCTCGTCAAGGACATGCACTAAAAACGATCAAGAGCAGCCTGCTCTGATACCACTGATCCGGATTATTTTCGGCACGAAATGAGAGCGGAGATATATCACAGAAATATTTAGAGATATTGCAAGAGAGACAACAATGTAACAGAGATATAGCGGAAATAAAACAAGAGTCGCAGATATACAGTAATACACAATTTCTATTAACGAAATAAATGTACAGAGATTGCAAAATACAGAGTGAAAGAATCGCTATAATGGTGGTAGCTTATCTCTGAGAAGAGATGTGATGGCTACTTGCATCCGTGAGAAGATGATCATTACAATGAGGCTCTAAGGGCCTTTTTAACAAAAGTGAAATCCAAAACCCTAACCCCGAAAGATGAAAAGCCAAAAGGTTTGTGGGCCACGATGGGGGTAGTTGATACGTCAACTTCCTAGGGGCGTAACTTTTGCATACGATCTTCGTTTGGGGCGCTCAATAGCTCGTTGGAAAGATCTATCCGAGAACTACAACTTTTGGGTGAGCAACATGATCTATGATCCATGTTGCTCCCCGTTTTCTCAAAAAACATCGTTTAGGGCCTCAAAATGGCCCCAGAAATTAAAAACTGCTAAAAATAGTAAATTACCAAAATTGCCAGAAACATGTTTTGGGCCAGTTGGAGAAGGTGGGTGGCCACCGATATCCACCTGGATCACACCCAACTCTTTTATTGTTTAACTTTAACCACTAAAAATGGGTGATTGTGGAGGCTACTTAGGGTTGAAGCCGAGGACAGTTTCATAGCACTACATGTCCTCCTTATTGAGCATCCATAATCTTGCATTTGACCTGTGGAGCTAGGGGAGAACCTTGTTCTCTTGTTGAGCACCCAGCACTTCCTCTTGGTTAAATGATAGGGAACTTGGGGTAGCCATATAGCTTAGGATTCTTACAATTCACATCTAATTACCCTAAGTTCAAGAGAGACCTAAAATCTATTAAAAGCAACCAACTCACACTGCAAAACATTTACTTTTCAATTCTTGCAATTTCATTTTTCATGCAATTTACTTTCAAGCACTTATAGTTCATTCATTTTTAGCAAGTTCTTTACATGTGAATATTTACTTGTCAAAGCATTTTTTACTTGATATTTCAAGCATTCTTTATTCTTTGGGAAATAATTGGCTTAAGTGTAAAGTCATTTTTATTATTAAGATTATTGTGTAGATATTCCATACTTTATTTTAAGTTGTAGAAATATCTTTTAGTGTGTATATCTCAATAAGTGAAATTTGGTAATCTTTAGGCACTGGTCTATTTGTTATCTTGTAAAAGAAAGGGTTTGTTTGTCATTGAAAGGATTGTATTTTGCATTGTTTGCTTGTCATTGGGTTGGGTTTCCTTAATCAATAAATTAATTAACTCCTAGAACTCAAATAAAATTTTCACATAGTTTAATAGGGTCTACCCCCCTTGGTTTCCCTAGGAGTGAGCCTAGACGGAAGGAGTCGAGATTGAGGTGACAATGGGTCTAGACTCAGGTTTGTGCCTCCAAGGGCACACCAAGTGGGTTGGAGACTTCTCCACATTTGTAGGTGTGTATTAGGCGGCAACAAGACCTCATAGCTCTTCCACCGAGGAAGAAACCCATTGGCTACAAATGGGTGTACAAGGTCAAGTACAAGGAAAATGGTACACTTGACAAGTACAAAGCACGATTAGTTGCTAAAAGGTTCTCTAATGAGAGAGCATTGACTATGAGGGGACCTTTGCTCCTACAACAAAGATAAGCACCATCCAACGTATTCTAGCCATGGCAACACATTTTGGCTGGAAGGTCCATCAAATGGACGAGAAGAGTGCCTTCCTCAACGGAGATTTGCAAGAAGGGGTCTACATCTATCAACCATAGGGTTTTTAGGTTTCAGGGAAGGAGCATCTGATTTGCAAACTAGAGATTTTCAGGAGGCTTTTGACTCCGTCCCAAGAGAAGCCCTGTTTCAAAGGCTTAGAGACATTGGCATCTCCCATACCCTACTGACTGCCATCATGCACCTCTATGAGTCGGCTCTTGGTCGTCTCCGTACAATTCACGGGATGTCATATTTCATCAAAAGTACCATCGGAGTTAAACAAGGTTGACCCCTGTTCCCCACATTGTTTGGGATTTATATTGATGAGCTAGAGGCCTTTCTCCACAAGCATATCTAGGACAGTGATGGATGTCTCCTCCAAGAGGTTCTAATATCAATCTTGCTTTTTGTTGATGATGTGGTCCTCTTAGCCTCGTCTCCAAAGGGATTACAGTGACATTTGGATTCCCTAGCTCTCTTCTGCAACCTTTGGCAGTTGACGTTCAACCTAGGTAAAACCGAGGTTATGATCTTCAACGGGTTGAAGAAGTCTGTGGGCCTTCACTTCTTCTTCAAAGGGGAGGAGATAAAGATCACCAATGCCTACATGTACCTGGGAGAACGATTTTCGAGACCCCGCTTCAATTTGCAACCGGCCCTCCAACCTTGGATTACCAAGGGCTATGGGTCCCTAGCCCTTCTCCAAAGATAGTGTTTCCGCCACCATTTCCAGGACATCTCATCTAAGATGTCTCTCATGGACTCCCTTATCTGACCCGCTGTTCTTTATGGCTCAGAGATTTAGGGGATTTCCTTACTGGGGTCGAATCGGGCCTTGATTGAGAGAGTCCAAACCCTTCTCCTCTGTCACATCATTATATGAAAGTAGACAATTCCTCATCACATCATCCTAGCAGAGTTAGGGGCTCAGCCCTTTTGACTCGAGACAGTTTTCGAACTGGTTTCTTTTCTGCATCACATCTAGGGCTTAGCTGACTCAGCAAAGGGGCGAGACCAGTACCCATACTTGGCGTATTGCTCTTCGAAGTTCGAAGACCATTGCCCTCTCTAGCCCATTGGTCAAGCTCGAGGTTGGTTCGCAGGAGTCTGTGGGCATTCAGATTGACCGCCTCCCTCCATTTCGGTATTCCTTGGATGCACCTGGCCATCTCCTACTGACCAGACAAGTGTTGAACAATATTATCAGAGATGATATTTATGGGTGATTTATCTAGATCACTTGGGTTAACCCTCTTGATGGGTTACGCTCAAAGATGGCCTTTTATGCTGATCATTTCTTGGCGCTTAGAGATGGACTCATCGCTCGACCACAGTATACATTCCGCCACTGGGTACATGCTCTTCGCATTCCTCTAGGCTAGTTCAGAGTGGACTCTCATAGACTTTGGGTAGAGACAGACCACCAGATCAAGCAACTAGACTGGCTTTGTCAGCTGTGAGAGCTTCAGAAGGTTGAGACTAAGGAGCACTTCATCTTTCGTTGCCCCATTTATTATGAGATTAGGGGGTGATTTCATTGCTTAGGGGGACTCAAACCCTCACGATATTTTTCAGGTATCCGGATCAACGGTGCTTAGCCTTATACATACAAGAGGCCTTCAGCCTTCGGGCCCATACTCTTCATCCTCCTACAAGACTAGACCCTATTTGGTGGATCACCTCCTTCTTTATAGATAGACACCAGTGCAGCCTTGGACTCCAGATCAGTGCGTATCCATGAGACCTTCCCTTGTCCCAAAAGATTTAAGCGACAGGACCAGACCAGCTCCCTTCCCAGGAAACGGAGGAGATCTCCCAGACCTTATCGTCGCACTACCTCTACCATTCAACAATACAACGAACAATCTAGGCAACCCACTAGCTCCCCCTTAGAACACCCTACTATACTCAGCTTCTTTCAGTCGGCCTTGTATGGTAGGAGAGATGGGTCATGTTGACCACCTATTTCGACTAGGGGTCAATTCCATGTTCCATGAAGATATGTGCCTAGTGGTACAACCATTTTGAAGACTTTTTTCTTAAGCAGGGCAAATTTTTCCCCCGACATGCTTTTCTATGTAATCGGAATTTCCGACCCCTGCGTGGGATAATATTGTAACATGCTAGCATGAGTCAATTGTTGTCTAGTTACCTAGGACTTTATCATTAGGGAAGTCCTTTCATCGAGTGTTTTTTTTCCTCAGGTAATTAACCTTGCTTAACTGCAATTTTAATTATCCTTGAGTTTTTCACTCACAATAATTCTCCAAAGTGGTGAAAGGCGTTCTAATGATCGAGCCCAAGGGGTGAACAAGGTCTAGGAGTGTTGTAAATGACCATGCTAGACATTTTCTAGAGTCTTGTGGAATTCTGTTAATTTTGATAGGATTTTTTTAAAAATTAAAATTCCCGCAAACTAAGGATTTTTAATTATTTTTTATGTAAAATATAAAAACGTGGTCCTTGGGGATTTTGTATCGGGGTATGAGTATTCAAATCAAGTGGTTTATGAACCCCTACACCCTTGGACCAAGTCTTAGCTCATTTGGACAAGTTTTGCTAGGCCATTGTCCATGAGGAGTCCAAATCAATGAAAAATCAGCATGTAATTGGCTAAATTAAAATAGCCAAATTTTGTAAAAATCATTAAAGTCATGAGAGAGAGTGGGAAAAGGATTCTTAATATTTTTCCTAAGTTGGGAAAGTGATTTTCCACTTAGAAAACACCCCCCTTGCTAAGCCAACAACCCAAGATGACCATTTCTTAAGAAGAGGGGCACCCCCCTTGCTCATAAACTCATGAAAAATTAAAAATATAGCAAGAGGGCCCCCAAAACTTTAGTGGTACCCCCCTTTGACCTTCACTACCCTTTTGATGAGTGGGAAAGGTGTTTTCCCCTTTCCCCACTCACCCCTCATCCCTCACTTCACTCACTAACCCTAAAAGTGTGCCCTCTTGAAGAGACCCTCCCCCATTGGATGGATGACACTTAGAGCTCATCCAAGTGGGGTCTCTCCTCTTACTCATCTATAAAAGAGAGTCTTTCCTCCTCATTTCTTCATCAATTCTTAGAGCAAGTCTACTATGCCAAAATTTCTTTCATTCTTTCCCCTCTCTCTCATGTTCTCATTGTAAATCTTGCTACAAGTATTTGTAGCAAGATTTTGTGGATAATAAAGGAAGCTTTGGAAGATCTATTGTGTATTTCTCCCATTCTTTCCCCTCTCTTTGTCATGTTCTCATTGTAAATCTTGCTACAAGTATTTGTAGCAAGATTTTGTGAATAATAAAGGAAGCTTTGGAGGATCTATTGTGTGCATTGGGAGTCTTCTTGATGCTCTTCGTGGTGTTCTTGTGAGGTGATATTGTGCATTTTATTTCTTGCATTTTCTTGTATTCACTAGTTTAACTTGGAGGCCCAAGCAAAGTATTTTACTTGGGAATTATTAGTAGTAGTATTACTATTAGTTTTGTGGTAGTTTCTTTTCAAGTTTGCAAAGTATTTTGCATGCTTTTTTAAATGCTCTCGCCTCCTTGTGTCTTGTGTAGCAAGAGATATACATATTTGCGGGTCACTAGAGAATTGGAGTGATTTTTAGAGTGGAAAACTCACTCATTCAATCAACCAAAGTTTCCCTTGTTTTCCTCCTCTTGTATCCACCATTCTCTTTTCTTTCATAAGCACTTTTTTGCTCTATAGTGGTCATTAAAAACTCACTCTTATTTTCAAATTTCTCTACTTAAATTTGTGTTTCATTGGGGTAATAAAAGTTAACAAGATCTTTGGTGTTTGTAGCATTTTCTAGCAAAAATACCTTGCTGATTTATATGCAGATTTTCAACAACAAGGAGGAGGTGCTACTTGTTTTGAGCCCCCAAGGCACTCCAAAGGAATTCTGAAGTTGGGATATCAAATCCCTCTTCATCTTCCTCTTCTAAAGTGTTGTAAGCAACCCAAAGAGAGTCTCTTGGGTTTGCCTTCTCTCAAGAAAGATAAAAATCTGATATTGTAATAATTTAAGAAATATTGCCCACACCTTGCAAAGAAATTGGCCTAAGCCATCCTTACAAAATCATGAAGGCTAGAGTTAGATTTATTTTTCTTGCATTTCTTTTATTACACCCACCTTGGCCAAAACGGTAGGCTAGTCCTCCACTTGTGCCATTGTTGTGGGGTTGCTCATTATTTCTAAGTCTTTTGATTTTCTTTCATTATACATGTTAGCACTAGAAGTCGACTCAAGACTGCAATTGAGTCAATCCTAGCACACCTTGCTTCAAAAATGTTCAATAAGGGTTTAGACTTTAAAATGTTTGAGAGTGGTAGGATCAACACGAAGACAGTGTGATGATTGCAAGTTAGCAGCTAGCCATTGGGCTTGGAGTCCATTAAAAACAACAACCATGTCTCAACATTATATGGGCAGCAAATCAGGCTACTAGAGCTTAGATCAATTATAATGTTATAGAGAAGTGGAAAGAGATAGTGTGAGAAACAAAACTGTAAGACAATAAAAGAGCACCCTGATCTTTAATATATCTAATAGTGGATGAATAACTCAATATTCAAAAACTCTTTCTAAATATGAATTAAAGACTCGAATAAGTCTGTGGCAAAGACTACAGCATACCCTACACTGTAGCCCTCTCAGCACAGAAAATGCATGCATACATCCTATAATAGCATAGCATATTCCAGTAGAAGAAAAAGAAAATGATTTACACAGAAATAAGAGAACAAACTAACCATACACTTTATTATCTGTTGAGATCTTTACATAGAAGTCTTGAGACAAGGATGAAAGATATTATAGGAAGCCCTAATCTGACAGATTGAACCTCAACTTTGTCTCAGTCCCTTCGACTGAATCCTCCCTCCTTTACATCTGATTTTCCACGAGCTTTATAGATATATAAGATAGAAACTAGATCCTCAAAGCTTGGATATGATCTACTCAAAATAGACATAGATGACACCTCCTAGAGTCGAATTTGCATTTAGTCATATCAACAAGATTACAAAAAATCTAGAAAATCAGTCCCATACCTAAAATCTAGGGTTTGACATTTAAAGCATTAAATACATTCAAATCAAATCAAATCTTTGAGAATATTTAGCAAAAATATCCTCCTTGAACATCCACGTGTCTTCATGACTTGACACCTCATCTTGGCACGTGTGGAATCGAACTAAGGGATAATTGTCCCATTTCACTACATATGGCGAATTTCTGAAAAATGAGTTGTAATGATCTGCTTGTATCTCCCAAACCATGACACCTGTGTAAAACCTGAGGGAGGTTTTTGTATATGAGCTTGTTCTTGAGAAAAACCTCTTTCTGTTTTTCAAAATACCGTTCCATCGCCTTGTAATCTATGCCTAAAGAAGATGACTAAAACAGGAAAATTCTTGTATTTTCAAATCTGAAAAATGCACTATAAAGCTCTACTTGTATCTCCCAAACCATGACCACTTGTGTAAGAAATGAGAGAGGTTTTTTTGAGATGAGCTCATGCTTGATAAAAACCTCTTTCATGTTTTCAAAATACCTCTCCATATGGTCAGAGTCTGAGTTTGAAATTGGCTGCAAAAACAGTCATTTCCAGAAAATCCCTTGTTTTGTGTGTGGAGAGCTTCGGGAAATTCCTATAGCGACATATAAAAAACCAATTTTGAACATTTTCGATGCCTTTCTTCACCCAGTCTGCAGTTGACCATAACAAAAAGAAGCATGATACCTTAGAAACAAGAAACAAAAAGGTTATCCCATACTCCATCATCATAAATCACAATTTTTAGGATATGTATAAGAGGTGAAGTTCTCAAACTGTCAGATCTCCATGAAAAACAGATGAAGTTGCTTTGACCAGCAAATCCAAACTATTTCTTCTAGTCTACTGGGATTGAGAGCGAGTTTTGCATTCTCGTGGGTTTATACCCTTGGTGGCTTGGAGCTTAACTTTGACAGCTTGTGGACTAATTGGAGATTGGCCCTGTGGGCCCAATATTATTTTAGCCAAATTTATTAATAAAAATAAATAAAAACCCAAAAATTGATGAAGGCGCTACCAGAAGTTCCCGTAGCGAAATGTTTTCCTTGAAATTGCTCAAGACAGAAAGAGGGCTAACAATACCCACATTGGCCAAAACGATAGGTGAGTCCTCCACTTGTGCCATTGTCAAGGTTGTTTTTGCTTTCTTGTCATTTAAATTCTTTTATTACACCCACCTGGGCCAAAACGGTAGGCTATCCCTCCACTTGTGCCATTGTTGTGGGGTTGCTTTGCTTTCAATTCATTCAAATTATTGCAAAAGTTATCATATTTGTACTCCATATCTGCCCCGTATTCTCTCCCCTTGCCACTTTGTGGATCCTGGGTGACAAGAAAGGGCAAAGGATTGGGAGGTTAGTTTAATTAGGCACCCAAACCTTTATTGCTTCAACCACCAAAAAAGGTGACTTGGGAGGCTACAAGGGATGTAAGTCGGGGACGGCTTCATGGCACTATGTGTCCTCCTTGCTTGAGCACCCAAGCATTCCAGGTTGACCTATGGAGCTAGGGAAGGACCTTGCTTGTGCTTCTTCTTGAGCACCCAGCAATTCATTTTGGTTGAGGGGATAACGTTTTGGGGTAGTCACATAGTCTAGGCTTGTATCTTACACATTTTTAATCCCCTTAATCAAAGAGAGACTTAAAACTTATTAAAATTAACCAACACAACTTTCACAACATTGCACTTCAAGTTTTCAAAGCAATTTCAATTTCTTCAAGTTGTGCAATTTTACATCTCAAGCAATTTATTTTTCATGTGATTCTAATTTCCAAGCAATTTCATGTTTTAAGTCACTTTCTTTCATTGTGGATGTTTACTTGTACTAAAGCACCTCTATCTTTGTTATAAGCATTCTTGATTCATTTGGAGATAATTGTATAAAGTTAGTATTCGTTTCATTATCTAATCCATTGTGCAGATATTTCACTATCTAATTTATAGTTGTATAATCATTTAGTTGTTCATTTCATTGTACATATATTTTTCATGTTGTATTTCAATTTGTAAATAATATTCATAATTAGTTTAAGTGCAAAGTAATTTCTTTTACTCTTTGTGAATATCCCATAGTATCATTTACTTTGGTATAATTGTAATTTGTTGTATCTCTAATTGACTCCAATTATTTATCTTTAGGCACTTGTCTTAACATCATTTAGTGGATAAGGGGTGTGCTTGTCATTGAAAGTTTGCATTGCATTGAATACTTGTCATGTGGGTTGGGTCTCCCTAGCCTAAGAACAAAAAATTAACTCCTAGATCACCTAATCAACCTTGACATAGTTAAGTAGGGTCTACCCCCCTTGGCTTCCCTAGGAGTGAGCTTAGACGGAAGAAGTCCAAATCGAGGTGACATTGGGTTTGGACTTGGACTTGTGCCTCCAAGGACACACCAAGTGGGTTGGAGACTTCTCCACGTAAATAGGTGTGTATAAGGACGGCAACAGGTCCATTACAAGGCAGACTCATTTCCTTTCTTCTTCTGGCTCCTGTTGTCCCTAGATCTTCACCTATGGTACATTTCATCATCAGAGCAGGTCTTTGAGCTCAAGGTCAAGGGTTCTTCATGCCTCGAATCTTATCTCGCTCTCTACTACTCTACCTTATTGCACTTTACTTTCTGCATTTTGTCTTTAATAGGAGACCTTTTGGTACTCCCGCATTGTATTGACATCATTGTACTCAGCAGTCCCTTTGACCTACTTTTGTGGTCATTAGTCGAACATTAATAAAATTATTTTATCTTATCTTATCTATATGGTCTTAATCAAGCACCCAGGGCATGGTACATCAAGATTGACAGATACTTGGGTTCCAGAGGAGTCCTTCAAATTCCAATATGTATGCCAAAACAGTTGGTAATGATATCATCCTTCTGGTCATATATGTAGATGATAGCATTATTGCAGGTAGTGAGGAAAGTGTTATAGAACAAATCAAATCCAATATGATCAAAACTTTTGACATGAATGATCTAGGCCTCCTACACTATTGTCTAGGTGTAGAAGTTTGGCAAACAAGTAGCAGCATTTTTGTTTCACAAACAAAATATGCCAAGAGTTTGCTTGACAAGTTCAGAATGACAGTTTGCAAAATCTTGTCTTTAGCTATGGAGAAAGGGAGGAAAATTTCAACCAAGACTGACTCTAAGGAAATTAATGAGTCAGTATACAAGAAACTAGATGGTAGCTTGATATATCTTACAGCCACTAGACCTAATTTGAGTTTCACTATGAGCTTCATTTCTAGATTCATGACAACACCAAAGGTAGTTGTAGCTAAGCGAGTGTTGAGATATGTGAAAGGGACACTTGACTTTGGCATTCTATACAGCAGAAGTAAAGACCCTTGACTGTGTGGGTATACAAATTCAGATTGGGTAGGTTTTGTCAATGATAGAAAATTCACTTCTAGATATGTTTGCGGCCTTGGCATGGGTGTAGTCACATGGACCAACAAGAAGCAGCATGCAGTAGCCCTTTCATTGACAGAAGCAGAATATTGAGGAGCATATGAGACAGCTTGGCTCAGGAAGATGCTTTCAAATATGCAAATGTAGCAAATAAAGCTAACACCCATTTTATGTGACAATCAAGAGGTGATCAAACTGGCCAAGAATCTAGTCTTCCACAAGCGTACCAAACATGTTGATGTACATTGCCACTTCATCAGACAGCTTGTAGTGGATGGATCTATCGAGATGCAGTATTGTCCCACAAAGGACCAAGCTGCAGATATTCTCACCAAGTCTTTGGGTCCTGAAAAATATGTAAAATTCCATGATAAGCTTGGTGTAGCTAATAAATTGACCATTAAGGGAGGGTGTTAAAGTAAATAGTAGCTTATGATGCTCAATTAGATATTAGACTTAGGAATTAATAAATTCAATTTGACTTTAGTTTATTTTATGCTTTTATGTCTTATTTCACTTTATTGTGTTTCTCGGTCTATCCCACATTCATAAAGTGGATTGACTCAACTTGTTTGTAATCCTATATAAGAATTTTTTTGCTTCTCATTATAATATACAATACGAAGAACTCTTTCAAGTTATCTTGGTTTCATTATGTGCTTGATTTCCGTAATAAACTTTTGCATTGAAAAAATACGTTTTTTAAAGAAAAAAGGGCAAGTGCCTACAAAACCCTAGACCATCACTTCCCAAACACTCATGAACTCTAAAGAACAAAAGACACTTCATTTGTACCATTTCATTTTGAAACTGAGGGGAGAAACAGTCCAGCAGTGGAAACGAAGAATGATAAGGATTTTGGTGTTATTTTTCTTGTGGCAAATTCATTGATAGCTATAGACAGTGAAGTGGACAATAGCTTTTGGTGATCAAATCTTCCATTCTAACATCTCAGCATTTTAAGCAATTTCTAGTGTTGAGATTTCAGTTTCAGATTTCTCTTCTTCCTCTTGAAATCTTCTTTTAAATTTTCCCGCCATGGTTTCATCAAATCCTCTCTATCCATTGTGGCAATATGTGGAGTGGACAAAAAGAGCCAAGGGCGCAGGGGGGACAGCATCCATCCAACACAAGCTTGTCCTGCATATTGGAAACGCAGCTATACTAGGGTTAAAACAATTTTATGCATATTCCAAAAAATGGCATTGAGCCTTGTAAGAGCGACCCTCAAGATGCTACTAAACTCTCCAATGCACAAAGGGAGCAGGAAAGGATTGATGGTTTGGCACCAAAAAATATAATCTCATGGCCACAACCACTCCCTAATGTCAATGATGAATCTGGTGATGAAGCTTTTGGTCATGAGCATGTGAATTCTGAATCATGAATGTCAAATTGTCAATTGATGAATCACTGAATGGCAAATGTTTCACTATGAAGTTGAAGTATGAATAAAATATGACTTAAATGATGAATTTCATCTGAAAATGAATACGAATCATATGTTTTTTATTTTTAAAAAAATTTCATATAAATAAAATTTTATATGTATACTGCCCCTGTCCCCTATTCCAAAAGTGCCACACCCGCACCCATGTACCCTTGCAACTTAGGTTTCTACAATCAAGGGCATGTTCACATAACAAAATTTAAATGCATTGGAATACACAAATTATTACCTGGAATGTCTAGTGATTAAAAATCCCTACAATACATCCATAAAAATAAAGCAAGTCATTAGACCCTGGAATGCTTCTCTAGCAGTTCTAACTGAATGCCACTTATTGGACATTGACACTAGCAACATAATAAACTAAATATGGTCGAGAACTAGATTATGATTATCATTCCATAACTCAATGGCAAAAGATGTTCTGATGATTTGGAAAGAGGACATGATGAAATGCAGTCATTCTGCAGTAGAAGAAAATGATCATGCTTGTGTTTACAAGTCAAAAATCAAGGGAAGATAACAGAGTTGTCTTAGTATTAATGCTTCAATCTGCTCAAACAGAGCATGGTTCTCAGCAGCAATCTCAGGGATGACTAACAAAGGAGAGTTCCCCCTCGAGAAAGTGAGATGAAAAGGCATAGCAATGATTGTAAAGAATTCATCATTTTTAAAGAAGCTTTTGGAATTAAGGAACCAAGGTGGCAAGGAGAACAAACTTTTATCTGGACCAACAATAGGCGAGGAGATTATACAATGGCTTGACAGGTGTTATCTTATCTCTCAAAGACTATCATTGGTTTCCTTCAAACTAGGGATTAAACTTTAAAGTTTATAGGGTAATGCACGTTGGATCCATTTCAGAGCACTAGGTCATCTTCTTCAGGAGATTGCAACAGAACTTGAATGCTCCAGAGTCACAAAGATGAAATGCTATCATTGTGGCAAAAAAGCCTAAAGGACGGACTAAGAGGGAACGACCAAAGTAGATTGTTTAGAAGATGAAAGATGAAACTGATGTTATTGCTATCACTGGCACTGTTGAACGATTCTCAATGATGATGAACAAAACCGCATCCCAGAAATGTTAGTACCTATACTTTGGATCAGCTCAACATATGACATCTGAGAAAGCCTGGGTTATCCAGTATGAGTCTACCTCAAAAGGAAAAAATGTTACTTCCGGTGATGATAGCAAACATGAAATAGTTGGAAAACGGGTGGTCTTGTCATGAATGTCACATAGTGCATATGGAAATATGCAATGTCCTACAAGCACTGGCCTTGACCAAAAAATCTGTTTTCCATTAGAAATTACAGATCCAGGTGTCATTGTCCAGTTCAGTTCAGCTTATTGCACTCAGAGTGGTGTGGATGGAAAGATTATTGCCAAAGAAAAAAGGGATGGTAACCTATACAAACTTTGTGTGCAAGTTCCAGAGGTAGCTTTGGAAGTTACAATTGATATGGTGAATGGAGTGACAGAGGCCATCGCTTTGCATCATAGATTAGAGCACATCAGAGCACAATCACTGGAAACCTTGAGAAAGGATAAACTAGTTGAAGGCTTGAAATTATGTTTGTCAATAAAGTTGAGCATTTGTGAATCTTGTAACCTAAGAAAGCAACACAGACATCCTTTCTCAAAAGATGGAAAATCTAGAGCAAGAAAGAAAATGGAGTTGGCACACTGGGACATTTGCAAACCTATACAGACATTGCCTCTTGGTGGTGCGAGTTATTTCATTACCTTCATTGATAATTTATCTAGAAAGAGGTTTGTTTGTTTTCTGAAATAATAAATTAAATATTAAAAACAAATCAACTGCTTCGGAAGATTTTAAGCCATTGAGATCCTTTTTTGAGCAGTCGAGTAAACCATTGCAATGGTTGATATGTGATAACACAAGTGAGTAGGCTTCTAAGTTCTAAGGAAATCAATAACCTCTTACTCATGAGGGAGTCGAGCCAAAGTAAACTGTCTCCTACACTCTGCAACAGAATGGAGTCACAAAGAGGAAGAACATGAGATTGGCGGGGTGGTAGGTGCATATTGAAAGCTACTAGATTGTTGAACGTGTTTTGGTAGAGACAATTGTAGATGCGGCTTATATCCAAGAAAGATTGCCCAAGCATTCTAGAAGAAAACCCCATTTGAGGCATGGCACGATAAAAAACTAAACAGTAAGCATTCAAGGAGTTTGGTTGTTTCACATATGCACATTTTCCAATAAGAAACAAAAGAAGTTGGACAATTAGAGCATAAATTGCATTGTGATCAACTATGACTCAAACATGGGGAATTATCAAATGTATGAACACATGAACCATAAGGTTGTCAAAAGTCAAGATGTTATATTTGATGAGAATGTAGTGTTATAGAAGATAAAGGGTACAATCAATGAACCAAAAAAAAACATTAGAGTTTTAAACTTCACAAAGGATGTGGTTGGGGAATCCTCTAGGAGCAAAAGCAGTTTTGCAGGAACTAGAACCCCTGAGGATCACCAAGAATAAAGCAAGTACATGAGAGTCCAAGTTGTAGAAATTTCAATTTACCACTTTTATTGCAAATTCAGAAATTTCAGCTCAAATTTGAGGTTCATAGGATCTATTTTCTATGAGCTTTAAACCTTAGCGCTGAATATGAAATATTAAATGTCAGCAGAAACTACTCTTCTCTTCAACCAAATACATAAGGCAGCTCAAGAAAATAAACACTGAATAAGGTTACTTCAATGCAGCAATGTTTCATCCCTTAGGGCACCCTTCCCAAGCATATAACAGATCTGAAAATAACTTATAACAGATTTATAACAGCAATAAATCTTCCCCTTTAGCTTCTATATGTTTGTTAAATCACTTAACAAAATCTGCTCAATGTTATGTCTAATCAGCATGCATAACCAGTGCTAGAAACCAACTCCTAGCTAGGAATCACTCCCAACCAAAGTTCATCACTCCACCAAAGATTCTCAACAAGTTAGCATACACAGTGGCAATCCTCCTTGGCACCTTCACTTGCATCACACTAGTGTACAAAATAGCCAGCGTCTATCTTCTCCACATCAAGCACTCCAAGTAGTACTAGGGTTTCCAAATGCCACAAAACCTTAGTCTTCTTCTCTCACAAGAACTACAAGACCAAGTGCTCCCTTCACTCTAGGGTTTCTCCCAAACCCTAGCTTCACTTGTCTTCTTAGGGAAAAAACTTAACCTTATCACTCTCTTGAATCCCCTCAAGGACCCTAGTGCTCAAAACAAAGAGAGCAAATACAATGAAGAAGAAGTGCAAAGAGACTAGTTTGGTCTAGCTCTCACATCTCTAACACAAACATGTGATAACATGAGTGAACAAGAATGAAGAAATGAAAAGATTCTCTCCTCCCTTTATTTATATGAAAGGTGAGGAAGGCCAACAATAACAAAGTAGACCATGTCCACAACAAGCAACCTAATTAAACAATAGATAGACCCAAATGTGAAGCGCTCCAACTCAAGTAACACATTTCAAGCTCCAAGGCATGCATGTCCAACAAGCAAGGGTCCCGTTATCGCACAAGTTGTAGGTTGGGCAAAGCCCGACCCAATGACCAATTGGTGACAACTAGGAGAGAACCTACCCACTGTCACCTTAAGCAAGTGTTCCCGTCACTTTAGAGGTGAGGTAGTCACCTCAAGGGGGGAATCTCGGTGACCCTAGGGGGGTTGAGATGAAAAGTGAAATGTATGAACGGAAGCCCCTAAAGGTCAAGTTTCTAGATGGAAAGGAGAACTTGGAAAAGAGTCTAGAGGGTTGCTTAAGGTTGCCAATGACTTGATTAACCTGCCAAATGTTAATACCTGCCCGAGACACAAAGAAAACCAAGTATGTGATGTAATATGTTAGTTGGACAAGCAAGTTAAGCTCGTTGTCCCTAATTGCAGCAAAAGTCAATGATATATATCAGCATATAGAAAATAATAAAAGCTGCAAAATAAGTGCTAAAAGTATGATTGAATAAGCAAGAGACAAACTAGTGAAAGCTAGCTTAACTCAACAATGTTATAGTAAGACTTTAGCACAAAAGCAAGGCTGAAACAAAAAGCTTACTGCAGTGATATTTATCAGCCTTATGGCTGTAGCAAACCAAGCTTTATAACAGAAAATTCAGCCAATGAAAACCACTTCTAACTAGCTCAAAAAGTGCGCTAGGGTTAGTAGTATGTTAGGGCCAAGTTGTAGCCAATTTCTAGGGTTAGTTTAGGAGTTATCTAGGGTTAGAGAGTTAGTTTTCTGCAGCCCTAATGGTTGTAGGTTAGTTTTATAATAGCAGCAAGATTTAATGGTTGAAAGGGGTCACCTCAATGAGGCAAGAGAGCCAAGGGCTCAAGGAACAACTTTCAAGTGAGAGAACTTTAAAACTTGAAACTTTCACGTTTACCAATGCAATGTTTTGTTTCTCCAATGCAACGACAAGTGTCTTTAGTTATGGGTTAATGGGGTCAAAACAAAGGAGCTAGAGCTACTACCTCCTTGGGGGTATAAATGCTCATATTCCCCAAGGCAAGTAACCTAGCTAGGGTTTAAATCTAAGGGGTGTATATTCTTACACTTCCTTAGCAAACCCTTGCAAACAATTATTCTATGCTTAAAATTATGGTGGAGCTAGAGTAGAGGTGTATGCACTTATACTTCCTACTTAGCCTTAGCAAAATAAACCTTGAGCTTGAATTACAAATGACAGCAACAAGTAAAAAGTCTTACCAATCCAATAGCAACAAGATAAACCATAGCATGCCAAGATAAACCACCATAATAGCTAGAAAATGACCTCCAAGAGCTAACACATCATCATCATCAAGTCCATAACCAAAGAAACACCATACCATATCACAAGATAACAAAAAGCCTCAAGGGTAGTGAAAATTTCAGTCCTTGGCTCTTCACAATGGGAGAGTTATGATTCCAAATGAGATCTTATGATCTCTATTTATACAAAATGTCACTAACATAGTTTGTCCACATAATTTTAGGGTAAATCACAAGATTAGGGTTCAACAACCCTAATCTTTCCCCTTTACACAAATAATATTAAACAATTCATCTTTAAATTCACTTTTACACAAAACAAAACCCTAAAACAAGAGGATGTCACCCCTTTAGGGGACGTTTTGACATTAGGATCAAATCGTTGGAGTTGGAGATGCATCGTTAGGCCTCCAAAGGCCACATGTTAATCATCTAGGCCATCTCCTCATGGTCAAGCCCTTCTTCTCCTCACAACGTCCATGTCTTCACCACCAAACCCTAGCCCTTCTATGTGGCGTCAAGCCTCCAAATGTGACGTTTTTCCTCTCCTAGGAAAAACGTTTAGCATGTAAGGGTTGGGTTATGTCTCTCAAGTCATCTTCTAGGCCTCCAAAGGTTCATCTCTCTCATCCGACATGCGGGCCCTTGGCATCCAACCTGTGGGCTTCAAGCCCCATGGAAGGCCAAGCTAGGCTTGTTCCTCCAAAACTGTCCACCAACTAGGTCCTGCAAAGACAAATAAGCACACCATCCAAGGATCTCAAGTCATAATATCATGGTGAGTAAATCAAATCAATAAATGAGCCACCTAAGCATGTGCATCAAAGATTACCCAATCAAACAAATAAGTGCTCAAAGACATTATGCAACTTGCCAAGCTTGGATATGGGAGGGTTGACGAGGTATCCTATTGGGTAGATCTTTCCCTGGGTCAAGGAATGTTTCCCAAGCGATCCCTCCCTTAGCCATGTTAAGGAGATGAAGTGGTTATGGATCAAAAACTCACTGGACATAGGTTCATTACATACAAGGGGTCGTAGTGTCTCATTAATGGGTGCCTTTGTAGAAGGTGTGCGCACCTTCGTTTACAATGCACTTTTTCTGAGCCCATTCTCTTGACATTCTTTGTTTCTTTCATGTTTTAAGGACGAGTTGAAGGTCACTGCCCTGGCGTGGTGTCCAGATAATGATAGTGTCACTCACAAATACCTTGAGGAAATCAAAAGGTTGGCTCGTGATGAGATCCCCTCTCTCTCATCCATGCAACTGAGAGCCATTACCCTGGCTTGGTGACGAGATGATGGTAATGTCATACCACTAAATACCCATGATCATGATAGGTTGGCTCATGATGAGACCTCCTATCCTTCAACTAACCCTTTAAGCATTCACAATCATTTATTCTTGTGGGTCCCACTTTCCTTACAGAGAAGCGTTTCATTGCATTCTCGGGAGATCCCTAGGCGAAGCATCTGGAAGTTTTATATATAGGCTTTTATCTTTTTCACCAAAAACAATCCCTCTGAGCCTTCAACCCCTTCTTCCCATAGAATGAGGGACAACCCCTTCTTGGGTCAATACACCCTAAAACCCAAGAGACAAAAAAATGGGGGGTTTAGGTGATGGAAAGTGGTAAGTATGGATGGGAACAGTACAATGGCTCTTCAAGGGAGATCCTAGTAGCAAACCCATTCCCGAGGAAAACCACTTACTAGGGCACAATGTCAACCACCAAGATGAAACGAGGCAAAAGGCATAATGTCCAAGCATATATCATGAAATCTAAAGCAGTCTGAGATACAACCTACTCAAAATGTCTCAAATATTGAAATGACACTCACCATAATACCTGACTTGTACCTCATGGTGCAAGGCCCAGTGCCACTCACAACCCAGCTGGTGTGGTGGATGCCATCTGAAAATCCTGACCTCTGTGGTGGTGAGAAGGGTCTCCATCTGTGCAAGTGGATATTGTTGGTCATGTAGTCTCTCGTCACTCCATATCTGTAACCTGAGGGCCTCGAGACACAATCTCCTTAGTTATCCCACAAAATGGGGATAACAATGTAGTCTCTCGGCACTCCATATCTGCAACTCGAGGGGCTCAAGACAGGATCTCCTTAGTTATCCCACAAAATGGGGATAACAAGTCCCAAGGTGAGCGCTCCACGAGATGTGTCCAACACTCCTCCAAAGGCCTCCAATGCTCCTTCCTAAGCAATGTGTACCCCGAGGTCTGCCACACCTACATGATCACTCCTCAACCCTATCGTCCTCGAGTCAAGTACAAGCCGCTATGCAAACAACCAAGTGGACCCATGCTACCTGTTATCACAGGATTTGTATTTGTGCAAAGCCTCCACAAGATACCAATCTTGTGTAAAATTTGGAAATATCTACCACTATCACCTAAGCAGATACTTCCCTTGTTTTAGGGGAGGAAAGTAGTCCAACATAAGGGAGGCTTCCCTAGTGACTTCAAGGAATCAAACAGCAAGATTGGCCAACCCTATAGCCCCCTATCTTGGTCATTTAGATGGTCAAGCTAGGTCTAGGAAAGGTGAAGATAAGATAATTTTATTAATGTCCAACGAATGACCACAAAAGTAGGTCAGTGGGACTGAAGATTACAACAGGTATGAGTACAATGTGGGAGTACAAATGCAACTCCTAGATAATGTTGAGAATAACGTAAAGAAGGAAACCTAAAGTGGCATAGCCTCAAAAATATGTAAACCCGTGACAAAAGTACGATGATCCAAAATACTCCAAAATATAGGTGAGTAAGTCCTACCCAAAAGTCTGTCTAGAGAGAGAGAGAGAGAGTGAGAGAGAGGTTTGACAATGACGTTGTCAAGGTCTCCCAAGTCTGATAGTCGAGGGTAAGGGGGGCAAACTAGGAATTGGCTCGTTGTTGGAGTCCTTGGGAACTATATGGGGGTCTAGTCGTATGATCCTGGGAGGGATGTAGGACTCCTAGCATCTGAGGCCGAAAGAAAGAAACTCTAGATAGATCTCTAGTAGATCATCTGAACCTGGGAGGTGGTCTGACAAGCGAGAGGCGCCCTGCTCTAGATCCGTCTGTAACTATTCCCTCTAGTTCTCTAGGGATGTGTGGGCTGGTGTACGGTACGACACCTCCGAACCAATCTCGATCATAACGATCTGACTCCCTGAGGGGGAGGCCGAGGAGAGACACAAGGTCTCACCAATCTGTTGTCTGCTATACTCTGGGGCTCTACTCGTCGCTTGTTGTTTCGTTCTAATGGATGAAAGTAAGATGTGATCGTCCTGGTCATCCCAAAGCGGGGCATAGTGTGTAGGACAATCTATACACTATGGTTTGAATGTAATGTCCCCACTTTGGGAGATCATTACATTACAGAGGGTTATGATGACCAGAGCAGCCAGATGGAGGTTATAGCGAGTACAGAGACTATTGAGAGGCATTTTGGGGTCCGGCTTGCATCCCTCATCCCATTTCATCATTATGATCCATTCCACACAGGGTGGCTTTGGTTCCGTTGCATTCCGACGATTTCCATGATTTTGAGTATTTTGAGCTATAAGCTAATTAAATTCACTGAAGAGGCCATTTTGGGCACATTACTTGGAGGAACCTCTCAGTGTAATAGCGAATTGGAATCGGAAGAAGCATCACTATGGGATGGGATGGTGAGAAGTGACTTTCAGTGGCCAGGGAAGCCACAACGAGAGATAAGGCGCTTTTCAGAGGTAAAAAGGTTAATTAATTAATTAAATATTAATAAAATGAAAGTCACTTTAGAGGGACAAGGTGAGCAAGAAGTATAAAGGAAAGGCAAGGGCCTCTATTCATTCATTCATGTATGTCTATCTTTTGGATATCTGGCTTCTAGCTAGAAGGCCCATCTCTCGGGGGTTTTGAGGGTTTTGACTTAACAAACCCTAGAGGACGATTCGGTGGTGAAAGATTCCACTTAGCTTGTCCCAAGCTTGGTCTCGGAGATACAATACGCTCCCACACCATTCTAGTTCAGATCTACATCAGTGCAGGAGGGTTCTACACCAGCCACAGGCACCGGAAGAGAAGGAGGGCGCACCATTGGGGGTTTCCAGCAAGGGGGGTGCACCATTCCTTGAGGGAATTTCGTTCCAAGGGATTGGAAGGGCTTCGGCAAATTCTAGAACCTGGGTTTTCATTGCAGGGGCTTGGACATTAGATCTAGTGCATTCCAAAGGAGTTTCATGTGCCATTTGATTTATTGGATGCATTGGACAAATTGGAGAGAAGGAAGGCAATCTTGAGATTCGGATCTATTCTGTTTGGGGAGGTTATACCTCAGATCTGACCCTGAGAGTCGAGACTTCACCTAGTGACTTGCAGTGTCCCGATCTATCTTTCTAGCAAGTTTCAGGGCATTTGGAGGCCTCCTTCATCAGGGCCGAAATTATAGGGTTTGGTAGTTTCAAGAGAGCGCAGCTCAATTGGAGGATTTAGCATTTGGAGGAGTTTCCGTTGGTATTTCGGTTTGAGATTTCAGTAGGGGATTCTACTCATCCCGATCTACAGTTCGACATCTTCAGCGTAGCATTTGGAGGTCTTTGACAGTAGGGCCAAATTATTGAGGGTCTTCAGGGTTTCAGCAGGGCGTGGCATCTTCCAGCTTGGGGGTTTAGCATTTCTTACAGCCCAGATCTACTCTTGCATTGGTCTTCAATGAGTATTCAGCCTTCGAAGGCTTATAGTATCTTCTATTGGAGCATTTTGTAGCAGCTTCTATCTTCTTTATTGGAGCCATCTGTTGAGCATTCTAGATCGGCCTTCTCATTGTAGCAGGTTCTTCTATTTATGAATAAAAGCAGATTTGAGATGTTTTGGCTTATCTATCATGTTGTTGATCTTGCATATGGTTGAGGTATGTTCCATGATTGTATCTTCTTGTTTATTGCTGCAACACACATATAAATCATCAACTAAACACTAAGGCCGAAATCAAGAGGCCATCCTGCAAGTAAAAACATAGATCAACAAAGTGTTTGACGAAATACCACAACCAGTAAAAGTTTAAAAAGACACCCAAAACCGTGATGTTCCTTGCATCTTGGCTTGGGAACATTACATTGAAGAAGGTAATTGGACAACCCAAAGAGACAAATTGGTTTTGTTATCGCACGGTTTGTAGGAAAGGTTAAATAGCTTGAGTCAAAGGTAGAAACCGGCGTAACAGGAGCTTCCCCACCCACTGTCACCTCGATGGGGAGCTCTTTCTATTTAGGAGGCCAAGTCCAAGGGAGACGTCCCTAAGTCAATCTGGATAAAGGAAGGCTAATGGCCAAGTCAAGGGGAAACCTTTTCACAGATTGATGCCCAAGAAAGATAGTCAAGAATATAACCACTGCTGATGCACCTGTTTGCGAGACAAAACAAAGACAACTAGAATATATGCTTGCAGTGG